>JAMQGT020015206.1:0-135226 GCA_024447675.2 Pterophyllum scalare | reverse complement strand
TTATGTTATCCTGACCTTTACTTGGTTCAGTTAGGTATTTGTAGGAGGATCTTTTTGAATGAGTCTGACTCCTGCCCAGCTCACTTGTGGTTCTACATCAGTTGCAGTGACCTTGCTGCTGGAAGGGCCCACAAGAAAAGGGATGTATTTCATGTTGCAACAAAAAAGAAAGGAAGAAAGAAATCAAGAAAGAAAACCAGAAATGAGGTGACATACAGACATGGGTCAAAGACTAAGCAGTGGGATTTATGGCAACTGTCAGGGTCGGCTCGTGTGAGCTGTCAAACCCTGTACCAAAACATTACTTCCTTATACTTTCGACCTTTCTGACAATGAGCATATTTTCCCAGAGCTACTTATATATTCCAAACCACTTTTTTTGCTAGACACAGTACAAATGAAATCCACTTCATAAGAAGCGATCAATCAAAGAATAAACTTTTATCAATGCTGTTTTGACTGAAAAATCAATGACCGTCACAAGGACAATTAAAAAAATTACTTGTAGCGGTGTTTTTAAGGTCAGTTTATACTCAAATCATCCCTCAAAACACAGTGTAGATATGCACCATACCAGGCACACTAAATCAAGACACATAAAACTATATGATATAAAATCTTCCTCTCGTGCATCTCCAGAGTTTTTTTTTTTTTTTTGCTCACTCCCTGGAAACCCTGCTCTGTGATTTCACTACGGTCCTAAAACTTGCGGTGGATAAGACTAAAATTTTGCTTTACACACTAGCAACTGAATTTGGTTTTAATGTTTTCATGTGCTCATAAACACATATATCTAATAATCAGACAACCACATGGCAGCAACTGCTGAAGTTCAGCTCGAGCAATGGGGAAGAAAGGTGATTTAAGCCACTTTGGATGTGGCACGAGTATTTGAGAAACTTTTGATCTGCTGGGATTTCCCCACAAACCATCTCCAGTGTTTACAGAGAAAGGTCTAAAAGAGAGATTTCCAGTGAGCAGCAGCTCTCTGGGGGAAGATGTCAGAGGAAAAAGGCCAGACAGCTTTGAGCTGATAGGAAAGCAACAGTAACTCAAATAACCACTCATAACAACTAACACATGCAGAAGAGCATCTGTGAACACACAACACATCAAACCTTGAAGCAAATGGACAACAGGAGCAGAAGATCACTCCGTTCAGCTAACAACAGGAAACCAGCAAGTTGTAGCTAATGAAATGGCAAGGGAGTATAGAAATGCATCCATTTACCCTTAAACCAGTGTATGTATCACTTTCACTATTATTAGGTGACATTAATTCCATCCATTGCAAGAAATTTATCCAAACGCAAGCCTCAACTCCAGCTGACAATATCAAATTCTGGCTTTACAACACCTTTGTTCAGCTGAATGCATCGTATCTTCATCAGAAAGAGGCAAAAATCTGAAACTCGTGCCTCGTTCCTGCTCTCAGGACCTCACTGTCAGTTTATGTTGCTCTCTTCCTTGTGTTCAGTGTAATGACACTACATGGAGACCATTGGGTAGATAATTAAATGTGAGCCTCATTCATCCCCTTGGTGCTCTCCAGGCCCTGATGGTACATTTGTGTCTGTTCTTTGTCCATCTGTCTCTCAGTAGTTCCTTCTGGGCCTGGTTGTTCTTTCTTGCTGCAGGGGAGGGGAGGACTCAGTTGCAACAACACATCAGGAGCTTAAAACTGGCTTTTCACCACGACGAAAGAGAGATGATACAGGGTTTGTGTACTTGGCATGTTTGCCATATAGGGTCTGGAGAAGGGCTGGACATACTAAAAATTTCTAGCCACTTACTTTTTTTCTTTTTGTGCAGTTTAATGTATATGAGCAGAATATGTATAGTTGTTACCTCAAAAGCAGAACTCTACGAGAAGCAGGTTACTGTTGCTGTTGCTGAAGTCATGTTTAAACACCAAGGAGACAAGTTTCTATCCACATTTTGACAAAACATCCAGAATATCAGCAAAATTTACATCGCAAGAGTATCAGTATCAGTGATTTGTGCGAGATGGAGAAATTGCACACCCATTCACAGCGGGCATAAGGTGTGATAAGCAAATGATTCGCTGGTATAATGCACAGCTATTGCTACTTGGCTGCTCTCATAAAATTATATGGTAGCTAATCATTTCTCAAATTTTAAGAGGACAGTTTGTCACATTCCATTTGTGTACTTATTGGTTTTTTTTGTTTGTTTTTTTTTATGAGTGAGATGGATTAGCCTGCTGCTGTCCTTGTGGTGTCTTAGGATTCTCATTATCATCTTCTATATTCAGATAGATGGATCAACAAAACACACTCAGAACACCATGATGCTTGAATGGACACTTGTTTTAAATTTTGCCCACACAATACACCGCGTGTACAGTAGCTTTAAGCCCAGCCAACTGCAGACTCATCAACACCTACAGACTTGGCCTACCTGAAGCCATGCACACGCAATGCCTGCATCAACACACACACACAGACGCTCACACACACTCAAACACACAGTTAAATGGTGCTTTGCAGTAATGCTGGCAGGCCAAGCGTTGAGGTTGTTCTGTACTCAGCAGCACTGCATTTTTTTACTGACTGTCAGCCAAAGCTTGGCAATTCTGTCCTTAGGTGTGTGTGTGTGTGTGTGTGTGTGTGTGTGTGTGTGTGTGTAACATAGAGAGAGAGCTCTTGCATTTGCCATTGAACATCTGACAACATACACCTCACACCAATGATGGCTACACACCTGTATGCTGGTACATATACAGTACTCATCATGCCACCTGTACAGGATATCAGAAAGGGAAAGCATACACATATGTTAATAGCTACATCAGTATGCAGAATGCTTCTTTGTCCAATTTGGAGGAAATGGACCTACTCCAAGGTCTGCTCCTTGGCTGTGTAGCCCAGATTAGTGGCCCCTGACTGGGCTGCAATGGCAGAGAGAGCTGCCTCATCACCCCCCAGCTCCAGGGAAGCTGCAGGCTTGAGCTTCCCTAAAAAACTCATATTGTATAGGAAAGTTTCTATCTTTCTATTGGCAAGCGTGGAGACTTGATGCTCTTTTGTGCTTGTGATGATACTTTAATGGCCAATTATAACAAGTGCACAGGGTTTTGGCCTGATTTGCAGAGACATCTTGACAGCTGACTGTGTGCACAAAACAACAGCCACAGAGCCCCATGTTCACTGCACATATCTTCCTGTCTTTCTGCTTTGCTCTAAATCTTGAACTTGGACTGATGGCCTATGTTGAGGCTGCACCAGCATACAGTACACATCAAGATAATGGCAGCAACTTTACTTTCTGTAGTAAATCATGTTAATCTGTATATAAACATTCTATATGGTTAAGGTTTAACATTAATTACATCATTACAGATCAGATCACAAAATCTGTGGTTCAGAAATATTAAGAACATCTGTCTATAATTGTTTTTGTTAAGCCATTATCCCTGTGTTTAGCCAAAATGTGTGTATGTGTGTGTGTGTGGGGGGGGGATTAAATTCTACATAGATAAACCAGTTTCTTTTAAAATGTTTTTGCTCCTCAGAATTGAAACTGCACTGAGTGAACATTATTTCCAGTCCTCTCCCAGCCCTTTAGTACATTTAGCATAAATGAGCAGCAAACAGCTGGACTAAGCATGTGCATGCTGCAGGCAGTTTCTTGATTGCACATTAGAGGATTCTGGGCAAGTCGAGCATTTGCTTCTTATTGCCATTTTGGACCAAATGCATTGCTTTTGTTCATGTTGCTTTGTTTGCTGTTTGCATACAAAAAGCCAGCACTTAGCCAGACAGTGAAGCTTTATCCAGTAAAATATACTTCTCAAAGTTGACCCTTTTCTTTTCTTTCTTTCTACACCTTCTCTTTAACTGTGGTTTCTAAGAAATAACACAGCAAAAGTTTCTGTTTTCCTCTACCCACAGAAATTAACTTTATTTATCTACTCTAACCTTTTACTCTCTTTCATTCGGCTTCTTCACCTTCTCCTTCCCTGGTCTCTCTCTGTGCTGTAAATGAGCTGACAGAGAGAGCTCGAAGGAGAGGGACTAAGCTCCAAGCTCCAATCTGCTCTCAGCTCAAATGTCAACCAGTCTAACACACACACACACGGATATACACAGACACTAATACAGAAACTTTTTCCTCCCACCTTCCTCTACCTCCTTCCTCCCTGTTTATTCTTTTTTCATTTTCTCTCCCCTCTCCACACTCCTCCTCTTTCTTTTTTTTTTTTTGCTCCCCCCACACCTCCAATTCTTTCTCTTGACATTTAACAGTCTGCACTCCTCTGCGCTATAATTTCTTGTCATCTCCTGCAATCTAGCTATCTAAAGGGAGGTTAAGGATGAGAGTTAAAATAGACAGGACGAGGTCGAGACAAGTGATGCTGACATTTGCTGGAGTGTTCAGAGCTGCTTCAGCAGCAGTAAACGGAGCTGATTATTTGACAGAGCTGAGCGATCATTACGGGACCAACAAGTCCTCCAACTAAATGATCATAAAAATGACAAAGCAAGATATTAAAGTGATTCTACTTTTTAAGAGTGAGAAAGGACAGATATGTCTATGGCACAAATACCCAGCATTAAACACATTATAGAAATCTTCATTTTGTAGGTTATTAGTAAGCAAAGTGGGACAGTGATGTTCCTGGTGCGCCCTGGTGAGATTGGGGCACTTAACTTTCCCTGCACATGCTCAACAGACAGCTCCCTCTCCAAAGCATTTTCAGTAGTGGGAACACTTCTGAAGTAGACTATTTTATACAGTATCCTGGTTTGATTCTCCTAACATTTTCTGGTGTTCATGTCTGAGAAATATGCAAGATATTGATGAAGCATGTCAACTCTGTGGGAGGCTGACAAAGATAGTGAGAAGATATAAAGATCGTCGCTAATAAATAAATAAATAAATAAATTTCTCCTTCTCTTGAGCTTTGTCACATTCTCTCATATAAATGCTTTGACTATTAAGGCCTCACTCTCAAACTGCAGGCTTACTCATGTTTCATAGAATTTCTGAAAGAAGAATATGAGGCAGAGTCTTCAGTTATCAGGTCCCTCACCTGTAGAACCAGCTCCCAGTTTGGCTACAAGAGACAGACACCCTCTCTACTTTAAGATTAGGCTTAAAACTTTCCTTTTGATAAAGCTTATAGTTAGGGCTGGATCACGTGATCCTGAGTCCTCTCTAAGTTGTGCTGCTATAGGCGCAGACTGCTGAGGAACTTCATGTGATGAAATAAGCACTCATTTCTTTTAACTCCCCACGTATTTATACACCACTGCAGCATGTCATTACATTTTTGTATTCTCGCTCCTTTAGTTCAATTCAATTCAATTCAATTCAATTTTATTTATATAGCACCAAATCAATACAAACAGTTGTCTCATGGTGCTTTATACTGTAAAGTAAAGACCCTACAATAATTACAGAGAAAACCCAACAGTCAAAATAACCCCATATGAGCAAGCATTTGGCGACAGTGGGAAGGAAAAACTCCCTTTTGAGCAGCGGAAACCTCCAGCAGAACCAGGCTCAGGGAGGGGCAGTGCATCTGCCGCAACCAGCTGTGGCTGAGGGGAGAGAGACAGGACAAAAGACATGCTGTGGAAAAGAGTCAGAGATTAAGTCTTTAGTCTGTGTTTTGTCCTGTCTCCCTGTGCTCTTCTTTTCTCGTTCTTTCTTTTTCCCCTTTTGAGGTTTCTTTCTGTTAAAAGGGAGTTTTTCCACTACACTACTCAAGATCATCTTTTGTTTTTTTGTGGTCAACAGTGGTTTTCTCCCTTTGAACTCTCCCATGGATGCCATTTTTGTCTAGTCTCTGTTTTAATGTTGAATCTCGAACACTGACATTAACTGAGGCGAGTGAGGCCTGCAGGTCTTTAGATGTTCTGGGTTCTTTGTGACCTCCTGGCTAGGTCACAGATGTGCTCTGGGAGTAATTTTAGTAGGAAGGTTCAAGTTTTCACCATTTGTGGATAATGGCTCACAGGAGTCCCGAAGCCTTAGAAATGCCTTTGTAACCCTTTCTAAACTGATACATGTCAGTGACTTTGTAATTGACAAACTGTAGAGGAAACACTGTGTTGATCACAAATAAGTAAACAAGGTTAAAAAAAATGTGGCAGAACATTTGATGGCAGCCTTTAGAGAGAAGCAGGGGCTATAGCTCTATTTTAGATTTAGTACATTTATTATACTATAATGAAAAACAATTTTGGCCATCCATCCATCCATCCATTCATCCATCCATCCATCCATTCACCCATTCTCTTCTGCTTATCCTGTTCAGGGTCGGGGGAAATATTGTCTAATTGCTTCAAAATTTTAAAAAAGCAATAACATAATCGTAATAACAATAGTAATAATAATATAGTCATGCATTTACAATTCAGACTGCTCAAAGAATGAAAATCATCAGAAACATATTTTTACATACTTTTGTATTTTTGAGAGAAGAACTTTCTGTTCCTCTCTTAAAAATACAGCAAATGGTGTGACTAGCTGGTTTCAGCTAGTTGTGATCCATGCTGTGGCACATATTGAGGCAAAGTATACTGTGGGGCATTATAAATATGACACGTGAAATGTATTTGGATGGTATTGAAATACTCTTAGTGCAGCAAGCCAAGTGCCACCTTACTAGAGTGCTCCATATTTTATCATATTTTACTATGAAGAGATTTTTTTAAGTTTACGCAAGTTTACACAAGTTTTTGTATGTTTGTTGCACCCAAACAAATGCCAAACATTACATACGTCTAGACATACATTTAGAGTGCTTGATCTAAAACATTCATGTGACTGTGTGCACATTCAGTATTGTCCTTTTAGAGCCAGTCAAAAGTGCAGTAGCGTTGTGGAGTAGAGTGGTTCTTGGGGTGCACATTGGTGTTGTGTGATGGGGGGATGGAGGCCCTTTAGGCAGGCCAACTCATGTGGATGTACCATCTGGTGCCCCTGGCACACAAGGGCAACAGTATGACCTGGACTGTACAGATCAACATATTAAGCATGGATAGTTCAACACACAGAAAACACATGACGATCTGCGTTTTTTAGAATGGTAAAAATCATATTAGTAATGACTTTTTTTGATCATGAAAATGTATGTGGACTTTCTAGAATTCTTTCTAGCAGACAAATATGGAAAACATATTTTACCAAACTTCTGTCACCACTGAAAACCAAAGAGCCTTTAATGGATTGCAGTAGTTTAGCTCAGCGACACCTCTTGATTTGCTCAGTGGTGGTTCACTGAAAGCATCCATTAGAAGCTACCCCTCAAGTGACCAAACTGTGAGAGATAGAAAAAAGTGAGTGTGAGTGAGTGAGTGAGTGTGTGTGTGTGTGTGTGTGTGTGTCTGAGAGCCAGAAAGAGGGGAGATCGAGTGGGATTTGATCAAGGACCTCACCATGTGTGTGTGTGTTTGAATCTGGAGCACTCCTTCAAGGCTGGTGGCAGTTAGGTGCACAGCAGCATGCCCAGCAGTATGACATCATTACCCTGTCGAGCATGATGGACAGTCTAGCCTCTGTGTTTGTGTTTCCCTCTCTACCAGAGTGTTGACTGAAAGTCTGTTTCACTCATCTCTGACTTCAAGCACCAGCGCTCCACTGACCCCTGCTGATCAGCCCCAGTAGTGTCGCAAAGCTCTGCCGGCCCTTTCAGCTTTCACCACATGAACAAAATATTTGATATTAATCCCCCTGATATTTCATCCCAGTGTGCAGAGTCCCCATCTCAATTATATTACAGTATAAAATTATCTCTTTTTGTCATCAGATTGGTTTTATCTGGATGCCCTCTTTCATGATTGGGAAATCGATATAGTGTAGAGCTTTAAATGCAGCTTTGCCTCTGGCTATATTTGATAAATAAAGTGATACTTTCTATATTAAAAGATTAGCTTTAAATTATTGGTTTAAATGTGTATATCTGTTACCATCACTTTCTACATGGAAAGACAAAAGAAGACAGGAATTAAAGACTTAACAGAGTTAAAGCTACAGGGATCAGCTTTACGTTGTGGCAACCAGCTGTGCAACTGTGAGACAGGAAAAGTTATGACAATTTGAAGGATTTCATTCCCTGAAAATTGGGTAATACTATGCCAGTAGGGAGTTCTGTGGGCACCTTTTTGACATTCATTTGTTCGCTCGGTGTGATGTGGGTGGAGGAAGGGAAATGGTTTCAACTGTCATCAGAGAACTTTTTTTCCTGCATGATGTGCTCTCTTGTTGCTATTTACAGAAGTCTTTCATTTGGGCAAAGTGGGAAAAGTGTGTCACAAATTGTAGAAAATTGGATCTCTTTTCCTCTAGAGCCCCATTTTAACATTTTGGCTAAAAATGTTACATGCAACTCTTGCATGCTGCAAGTTAAACCTACTTTGTATTATGAGCAGTAACTGTGAGGCTGTCATAAAAAAAAAGGCACTCGTATATATTATATAATATATAAAATAATAAGACAGAAAATTCTATGTTAATATGTAATGGCACCCATCAGCCTATCAGCTGCCATCTGATCAGGTAGCCTGTAGGGATGATAGCCTGTTCTGTGCCTTCTGTCCCATTTTGCAGTTATTGTTTACAAATGTGAACAAACAAAATTAAATAAATGAATACATAAATAAGGTTAACAAAAAGCCGGCATGTCATCAAACTATAGTCACTGGTTTCTACTTTGCGTTTAGGTTTTACAGGGAGTATAACTGGATGCAATGAAGAGCTCGAACTGTAAGCAGACTGTAAACCAGAAAGCGCCCGATACCAAAAATCGTGCTTCCTTTGTTCTCCTTTTTAAATATTTTGCATATTTACATGTAAATATCTGTTTCTGATGATCTGTAATGACATAACTTGTAAAGTTCCCCTATTTTTTCCTTCGTTTAAGCCTTCCCTCTGTGATATAAGCAAGCAAAGTAATGCGAAATTATATAAATAAACTTATGACATGCAGTTGTAAAATTCCTCGGATCCTTCAGGGATTTTCAACTTTCATTCATAAATCTCTGTCCATATGTCAGCAGACCAGTGATTATAAACAATTACAGCTTAGCAAAACAAGCTGAAATAGTAATGGAAAATAATAATATTAATACTGCCAGGATGTGCTTGACTTTTGACATTGCAGCTGGCCCATATAAAGGCATATAAAGGGCAGCGTTGATTAAATTTTGCTAATGTGTCTCTTCATTATTTTTACAGTCTTGTGAAAGAAGGCACTTGTTCACCTTGCTGGAGAGTGGGATTCATTTACCTTTGTACACACGTGCACATGATGCTATTTTAGCATTGTTAAATAAACTGGTGCTTAAATTCCTAGTTGAATTTTATTTAATTTTTTGCGTCTGCTGGCTCGTTGCTCCTTTGAAGTTTGCATCAGGAAAATGATAAGAGTTTGGTCAGTCTTAATACAAAAGCCCCTTTCATACATTAATTGGACGACATCTAAGCGTTCAGGTCCAAACACAACCCAGGCCTAAATCTAAACTCTTAGATTGAACCTAATAAGATTTAACATTCATCACTTTCAACACAGCGCATGGTTAAACCGCTTTTGGTCCACATCTGCAGAGATTTTAATATCTCATCCCATGACTCTGTCACTGCTGTGGGTGTATCTGAATGACAGGATTTACTGCATTAAACAAGCAGACAATGTTACACATCCATAAGGTCTCTGATAAGCCTTTTCGTCTGCCTTAAGAAGGTTTACGAGGTGCTAAAAACTCATTGCCATTTTCATTTCTAATTGAATTAATTATGATAATGCACTTTTAATTGAACTGGCACACAGTTTCAAAATGGATTTTAAAAATATTTAATGGTTTACAAAACACGATGTACAACTGCACTGCATTGTTTTTAAAGTCCACTACATTTTAACATGGTGTCTTTAATATTAATATTGTATCTTTCTGCTGCATTTGCTTCATCAATTGTGCTCAGCACAGCAAATTGACTTATGAACACTGTTTCAGAAACCTTTATTGCTGGTTTCTTGCCTTTAATGTTCTTCTGTTTGGTTTTTTTTTTTTTTAACCTTTTCTGCCCAGTTGCATCTATTCTGATCTGCATCAACCTCGAGCTGCTCGATGTTGTCTTGTGTAATAAAATTGGCCTCTTAGTTGCTCTGCACCAGTGTTTTGTTCTCATTTTGTTCTCATTTTGTTTTCTGTTTGTTTCCTGTTCCCTTTGATCACACTCTCAAAACCAATTTCCTCGCCCCTGCCTGTATGGAAATCTGTGCATAACTGTGTTTGACAGTAAAAGACTGGTTTTTGCTTTTGTTCGGTCTGGAGTAAATTTTGAATTATTTCCAAAGATGACCCTTAATAAGCTCTAATATGTTAAAAATGGACTGCTTGATTAGTAGATGGTGAACTGGTGTTTACATCCACTTGTGAAAAAATGAGATTACATAATTTTGTTTCTCTGCTAAGAGCAAGAAACTCATTAGCCTCCCTCTCTTCATCTTTTTACTTCATCTTCTTCTTGTCACTTCAATTTTCTGTCTCCATTTTCTTGCTTTTTCTGCTCTTCATCTCTTTCTGCTCCTTGTTATTCCCACTCCTTATCTCCCACTGTACAAATCATAAACCACTCTAACAAGTATTCAAATCACCCAAACAAATCAGATTCAGTCAGATGGGGTATTCAGTACTTTCTATACTTGTGCAGGTGTGGCTGTGGCTGCTGTTCTGTATTCATGCAAATTGAAAACTTGAAACCTAATTAGATATTTTGCTTATTGTTTAGAGATCCAGTTATACCTCTTTTCACCAATGTTGTTCCTGTGCCTAATCTCAAACTGGTTTTATGCATCTCAATTCAAAAAGATTTGTTCCAGTGCCTAAAAGGTGGCAGCAGTTGGACCAACTGATGTCAGTGACTATATGTGGCTCATTCTCAAAAGGCACCAAGGCAGAACTGTCTCCACACCAGAGCTGGCAAAATAGGAAAAGATATATTCAAAAGATCCTCACCAGCAAGGCACCGTCCTGATTGCAGATCAGATAATGTTTTCTGAAACAGTGTTCATAAATTAATTTGCTGTGCCGAGCACAATTGATGAAGCAGTAGAAAGACACAATGTTAATATTAAAGACACAATATTACATAGTGGACTTTAAAAACAATGCAGTGCAGTTGGACATAGTGTTTTGTAAACCATTTAGCCATTGGCTAAGTCCATACAGCCTTATAACTTATAACTTGTTCCACTGTTCCTCAAAAGTCTTCCATCTTCTTAGGCTTATCCCGTTCAGGGTCGTGGAGGGGCTGGAGCCTATCCCAGCTGTCAGGGCGAGAGGCAGTGTACACCCTGCACAAGTCGGTAGCCTGTCGCAGGGCTAACACAGAGAGAGACAGACAACCTTTCACACCTATGGGCAATTTAGAATCACTGATTAACCTAACCCCAGTAACTGCATGTCTTTGGACTGTGCGAGGAAACCCACGCAGACACGGGGAGAACATGCCAACTCCACACATCTGGTCAGCAATGAACCTGAACCCCTCACACAGCATATGACATGCTTAGTATTTTGGCATGGTACTGATAATCCTCACTCTACAAATCACTGTGAGGTGTGTGCCTCACCTATACAAGTCTATGTCTGCTGTATTCCCCAGTGCCGCATCATCCCTCTCCACTCACTCTGAGTCAGCCTCTGTCTGTGTGTCAGAGAGATGAGATGAATATGCATCATATTAAAATTAGGGCCATTTCCGCACTGTTTGCAGTAGCCAGACCTATGTGGAAACTGTTGCCGTGGAGACAAGCATATAAAAAAAAAACAGCAAACATTAATAAAACCTGTACGAACTTTGAACTTTAAAACAAAATCACTCAGGATTTGACTTATTAAGGAGTGGGCATATTTAACTTTGTAGTTGAGGAGAAGCCATATAACATTGCTGTTACAAAATACAAGAGTTTGACCCACCTTGCTCTTCAGGTTTTTGCACATCTGCCTCATGAACTGTTGGTGGTCTTGCTCCACAATAGCGCAGGCACATCCATTCATTTTACAGCTGTTTAAACCTGAAGTGACTATTAGTGTTATATGTTATGATGCATGGATATGAGCCCATGATGTATGTGTCAGGTGGAGCAAGGTGATGCATAGACTGTCTGACAGAGTGAGACAGGCTCTTATCCATCATTGTGTCCCAAGCAATACCAGAACACTAAACAGCAGGGCGTGCTACAGAACTTTTTTAAGGCTAAAATATCTTCTCTCTAAGGTATATTTTGCAGGAAGGTCAGAGGTCAACGGCCAGTGAGTGACTCCCAGTGTAGGTAAGTGTCAAGGTGGAGATTTCAGGCATTTCAGGCTGCAGTTATCTAGTGAACAAAACTCACCAACAACTTAAAAGTGATTCAGCAATGATTTCAATTAGCAATGCTAACAACATCACAGCAAAAATATCAAAGTGAAGCATCATCGAGACATACGACCACAGAGAGCCTGCAGTTTATTATATACAATAACGCTTTGCTAGGCAAGTTTATCCATCAGGGATCTGCTGTTTAGTCACCTGCCTTGATAATTATGCACTGTCTCTGGGCACATCTTCTCTCTTCATTCACTCTCTATGCAAAATAAAACCTCTGTTCTAAATCGCTTCTCATAGTTTGCAAAACTTTTAAGTAATATGCTCTGCAGTCACAACAGTGACACCTATTAACCTACAGAGCAGCGGTGAAATGGCAGATAATTAACTGGCATGAATGGAGTTTCTGTATTATTTTTTTTAATCATAAACAGCATTAGCTTAGCAAAGATAATACACCCTCATAACAAGGTAGCAGAATAAAAAGAAGTGCATGCACACGCTACCATGTTATTTGGGCTGTTCATGCTGTCCATGAATTGATCAAATTAATGATGTTAAACAACATCTTTTATTTTTATTATATGTTAAAAATGGGTTGTGTTACTGCTAAGCAACATGATGACAGCATAATATCTGATATAGATGAGAATGTTCAGGGGCTCAGGATGTACCTGTATGCCATCCTTCTCAGACAGTGCAGCCTTTTCTTATGTGCTCAGCTGAGCAGCTACTGTTCCTTTATGTTCCTTTAGCCAAGCACTGAATAATATCCTGGTTTAGTGAATAGCAACAGGGCATCCAGTACCTCAAACAGATGTCCCAGTGCTGGAGTACAAGGCATAGCCTGCTGTGCTGAGTCCACACACATAGTGCAACAGTAACTTTACACACAGAAAATTCTTTTGTTAAACTCTAGCGTTTTGTTGACACAGAAAATGCGCTTTGGTTTTGATAAGCTCTTCATCATAAAGCCTGCATTTTTGAATGAAACAAAGTATCCAGACATTTGTTCTCTGAGTAGATTATGTTTGATGTTCCTTGATGTTCAACCCACAGCTGAGAGCAGCAAGTTTCCAATCATTGCCTGGGGAAATGGTGCAAGTAATTCTGGGACAGGGCAAAGCAGATATCAGTGTAACTGGACAAGACACATAAAAAAAAAAATCATAAAAGTATGTGTCATGTCACAGTCTGGCTCAAAGGCAATGATAAATGATAAACGAGACACATGATAAATTCAAAACACTGGTTTATTTTGCCATAAAATAAAATACCCCAACAGAAACCCAAATAAACAGGAAAACATGGGGCTGGCTGAAGAGGTAAGGACAGGAAAAAAGAGGCTGAGACAGCCAGCTCTTAAATGCTCCAAGGAGACTGGCCAGGTGCTCCCAGTTGCACTGATTAGCTCCGCCCACCAGGAACCTGCAAGACACAAACAAACAGACAAACAAGCAACAGCAGGCCGTGGCCCAGGCAGAGGGCCATCATAGTCACCACATTACAGCATCCTTATAGTTGGATTATGCAGACTTTCAGAGCCAAAATTGGAATAAATTTTTTACTTCTGATCCATAACTTTTTGGCAATGTAAAGCTGTGATAAAAGATAGCTATCACATACTAAAACAGAACAATGGGCTGCAAAGTTAAGTGATTTACCACTATGAGGCAAATAAAGAATCCGATATTTTATCAGCCTCTTCTATCAGAGCCCACTCATCATCCAAATCATTATTCATCACATAAAAATTTAATAATTTCATAGTAGTCAATTTCTTTTATGAAGATTTATGAGGTTTAATGTAACACCAGGCTCTAATGTGTAATTTTCTATTTCAAACATGCGCTAGAGATACTATCATGATGATGATATCATGATAGTATCTTTCTGTGGAGTACAAGTTTCACTTGTGGGAATGGCATTGTCAAAGTTATGAATGTAAGAAGGGATTTCGTAGCGCTGAGACCCATTGATGGTCACGTCACTTGTAAATCCTGAAGGGACATTTTGTCTTTTTAGTTTTTCAGAAAACTGCTCATCAAAGAACTCTTTCCTTTCCTCCTCCTCAGACTTGGGCACGCATTGGGAAGAAGCCAAGCAGATTTTAGTGAGGTAAACTGAATGAAATGTGATGTTTGCTCACAGAATATTTATCATACATCTCCAGCTCCCCATCCGATACATTTATCTCTTCCTTGTATGGGTATGCTCCCTCAGTCACCCTCCAGATTTTGAAGTACCTCAACACCTAAAAGATGCAACTGTCACTGAGCACTAATGCACACAGATGCACACACAGTCACGGACATCAAGAAGAGTTAACAAGCCCATTAATGCTGAATGGCAGTCCTGCACTGAGCCGTGTACAAGTCCTTTCCATCTTTTAAAACAGAGCTTTATGAGCTCTGTCATGAAACTAGATGGGATATTTCACAGCCCAGGCCATTAAATGCAGTCAACGCTGTGTTGTACACACAAACAAATGCACACACATGTGCACACAATGCTTTATTACACCTGTACCCCCTTTGTTTTTCCTAATCCTGCATAATAAGCTGTATAACAATAGCACATGTTCAGCTGCAGGTCACCTTGGAAACAGCTACCAAATTATTGTTTTCGCATTAAAAAAAAGAGGAAAGAATTCAACCCGCATAAACATCTACAAGGGTGCATTGAGTCCATTCATCGGCCCCCTCATGTTAGGAATGCTGATTGTTTAGACCCTGCTTTTTTTGTTTCTTCTTTTCTTTTTTCTTTTTTTTATTAAATCACATTTTCTTTTTTGTCTAGACGCAGGATGAAATCCCCGGCTAACACCACATGGGGTTCTGAGCATTCATGGCAGGCCAACCACTGAGACTGACTGAATATCAGAGGGAGAGACAGAGACAGAAAAACAGTGTTGATGGTGGCAGAATCTGGTTGCTTTGGCCCTGGCTGCATTTCTGCATCTACTCACCTTCACCACTTATATCTCCTTCATTTTCTCTGCATGTCATTTCAGCAGAGTGTTTTGTTTTTTTAAGTTTTACACTCATTTTTGGAGAAAAATATCTACTATTACACAATATCATGTCCTGTTTTACCTAAGGCATGAAAACAAAACAGCCATAATGATTTAAATATACCTTATTGAAAGTGAAAATGGCAAGAACCTTCTGGAGCTACTGGGATTTGTTATATAACCGTGTATAAACACTGCCCTCACTGCCATACCATAAAAAATCCTCATAACAATCATTTATAAAAATCTGTCTTAATTCAACATAAATTAGCACTTAGAACACAAAACATTTAAAAAAAATGCATATTGCAAACTAATCTCTGTTTTTAAAGGGATGGTGGGAAACCTTGCACGTTTTTCCCACGCTCACTGAAATGACAGTTCTGGTGCTTTTATAATCTTATGACCCTCCAACCCTTCTTATGACTTTTGTTTAAATCTCAGCTCAGAATAATGAATTCTCATTTGTTTATTTTCAGATTGTTTTATTACATTGCAGGTGCTTGTGCTTACAGGTGCAAATAACATAGCATTGAAAGCACTTTCAGCTACAAATCACACTTTGACCACACATTCACACAGCATTTTATTCTATACACTTCAAGCAGTTTATCTACCCAACATCCATGACCACCAGTTAGCCTTAAACGCGTGCCTTTGTACTGTGGGAAGAAAACTTTTTGCTATGAGGCAATAGTGCTAACCACTGCATTACTGTGCTACCATACTTCAGATTGCATGTCTGCTTCAAGGTACCATCTCTCAATGGAGCCTCTGACCTCTGTATGACCTTATGTGCACCATATGTAGTATGATCACTCATATGCTGTTTTACTGTTTCACTGTTTGGTGATTTCCCTGTGACTCTTCAAAGACCATCAGACACCTGTCTCTGCGGGAATCCGTCACCTATGTTGCATCAAAAATATACACCGACAGGCCATGTGCAGTTTTCAGTTTAGTGTATTTTGGGTCACTTCAAGCTAAAAAAAAAAAATTTGACCCTCAGTTCTCTTAATTCTCCATATCTTTAGCTCTGTTTTGTACATATTTGGCATTTTATTGTCGTTCCTCCCGGAGAACACGGTGGTGCCCTTTAAAAGGACATATCCAAATCACGGCATCCATCAGTGCAGCGATTTCATGCCACTTGAGTTTGGCATCTTTTCACTCACCAGCCAATCCAACCGAATCAAAAGGTGGCAAGATAGCGTCACAAGAGATATTATAGCAACTGAACAGTGAGTGCCCTGCTGCTAAAGCACAGTGATTTGGTTTTACAAGTGTGGAAATGAAAAGCTCAGCATGAATTGTGTGCATATCTGTGAGATCATAAACCTGAAAACTATTCATAATTGATCCTAATCTGCATCTCAGAAAGATACTGACAGGGCTGTTGGCTTGACATTCATGATACAAATTTCTCCTTCTACCTGATCCAACTCCCCTCTCATTCTCTGACCTTAATTCATGCTCTGCAGTGTCACTTTATGTTTGCCTGAGACTGGAACGAGTTTGTAACTACAATGGTCTTTACTGAGGTGAAAAACACTGTGTTTTTCCCTGCAGTCTGCTGCCATCGTGTGGCAAACACAAAGCAAGACTCAACCCTTAAATTTTGCAGACGCAGAAGAGGCCCGATTAAACATACCTATTATGACAAATAATCCCTTCAAGACAAAAACTCGGGCTTCAGACTGCTATAGTATGGTCATCTCAGACACACAGCTCTGGCTTAAACGGAGGGTGGCCTTAAAGAAAATGATAAACTAACTGGCCTTACTAAAGCCCACACTAAGTTAAATAGAAGTTATTTTAAATCATTAATCTTGCAAAGCTACTTTAATAGATTCCAAGAATAAACGTATGGGACTGAAAATAAGCATAAGATACAGACTTTATAATTATCGCACTTATCACTCAGTTATTTCTCAGAGCTCAGATTTCCTGCCAAGTTCATTTTAAGGTTCACAACAGACACCTGGGAAACATTAAGAAAGTCTTTCACACAGTTAAACACATTGACAAGCACGAGTTGTTTACCAGCTGCATAACAGCTGCAGCTCAGTTCCTTTTTCATATTTCTATGGAAGCCTCATATATTTAGCACATATCTCTTTATCCACCAATCAGCCACAATAATAAAAGCACTGGTACATGAAGTGAATTCTTGTGATCATCTTTGAAGGACAATGTTCAGCGGGGAAACCCAGCATTCATGTGGATGTTTGTTTAACGTGTACCGCCTACCTCAGCAATGTAGTCAAACGGCACACCTTCCTGGGGCATTCCCTGACAGCGGGGGCCTGCCTCAATGGGACAATGCACCCAGTGTTGCACTAAAATTAAGCACCAAAGTGCTGTATAATGAAGGCTTTGTGAAGGGAATGGAGCTCAAGCTACTATTAGTCAACAGCAGCTAGTCCTATCCAGCAAACAGGAAAAATGAAAACATAATTAATAAAAATCTGTAAAATTACTTTCAGTTGGATTCAATTAATGGCAGCTTGGCCATTGGCACATCATGCTGACTGCCACAAAAACACTTGAGCTCAAACTAATTTACAAGTCGTGGTGATTCTAGGGTTTCTTGGGGCACTGGGTAAAAATTCACAGGGGGCCTCCAACCAGCATGCCACATCATATTATAAATAATCGGACACCAGCAACAACAATTCTGTAAAATGAGAAGTAAATAATTTCTCTATAAATGGTAGAGTCCATGTTTATTTTCGTAACAATGACCAAGACCAAGTTAACTGGCTGTGAAGTGTTAATAACTGTTATCTTCTATATTTTTTCAGCCTGCCAGCTAAGCTAACAAGCTGACTGACATGTTCTTACAGAGCTGAACACACTGGATTGCTCTGCTAAATAAAGCAGCTCATCTTTAATGTCAAAATAAACAGACATAATATGATGCTAGTGGAAGTTGCATGTCTCTTCTGCACAGTTGTTATTGCTCTATTCACCACTGTCTTGCTTTTGTCTCCTTTTTTTTTTCCACTCCCTGAAAGATAACTCCTGTTTATTTTCATGGCGTGGATTTGCTTGCTGTCATTAGGTTTGGTTAAACAGGAGTGGAATCAGGTGGGGCCCCCTTAAGGAGGTCAGGTCCCTCTGTTGCAAACTTTCTATGGTGGTTCCTGCAGGTTCCTTTTCTGCTTCTTTCCTCTCTCTCTATTCTCTCCTTTGGGTGGAGCTGCACTGTCTTCTCATCCAACCTGCTTTCGATTTGCTCATCATCTCCCTGGGATAAAAGGCCAGCCGAAGTCTCCATTCTTTACCAGATCATAGTTACCCCTGTGGTGATAAACAGACTTGTGACTTGTTTTGTAAGTGCTTTCTGAATGCCTGACAATGTTCTCTTGTCTCTGCTCCTAGTTATCACTGGTGTGTGCCTTGGCTGGATTCAAGTGTCCTGTAACCTGAAGAAAGTTGGGCTTACTTGCAAAACAAAAGCTTGCAATCCTTTGTTGATACCTTGGAAAACCCACCTGCTTGTCCCCTCTCCACGCTTCTGTCCTGTGGAGCCATCGTCGGTCCCCCTTTACCTTTAATGCAGTAAAAAGACTCAAAAACCCAAGCCAAATTCTTACTACCTAATGAAACACTGAACCTGACTCCATACCTTGCTTGTGTAAATAAAAGTTAAACTTACACTGGTCTCCTGGGTCTTGCTATTGAGTCCACTCCTCTTTGTGATCATGACAATTTGCACATTGCTGCTGCTGTAATTTAGTTTGTCAGCCCTCGGGGGGCCTGATGGCAAACTGCATCTCTGTTTAAAAGAAATACACAGAATGCACAAAATAAACTCAGCGCACAATAAGAAACTATAAACCTTTCAGGTCCTGAACATTGAGAAGGGTGGTGTTTGTAGATTTAAAAGAGCAAAAAAAAAAGGAAATAGCTCCATGAATATAATGTTCCCTAAAATTAAGGCTGGTATACTGTCAGCCAGATTTCAAGTAGAAATTCATCTGATGCTATGTCACTAGATGGAGCCAACTCTTAAATACTGAAACAAGCTGTAAAACCAGAGGAGGGAAAAAAAGTGACAAGGCAGCGCTGGCCCAAGGCAGACAAAATAGACAAAACAAGACAGCAGAGGGGAGGCAATAACCCTTCAAGTTACACAACCTGGGATGGGCATAACCACATGCCAGAGTATGTCAATGAAAACACCAGCCACATTATTGCTATTATTGTAGTTTTGCTACAGTAACTGCCCCGTACAACTCATACAGCTGTGATGACATAAGGAAACCTAAAAAATGAAGAGACACTGAAGGCCTAATCTGTCTGCTACAGCTGAAAAACATCCAACCACACTTATTGTTGCTTTGAAGACCCAATTGAAAACCACACTGAACTGTGCCCTAGGTTCATCACCAAGAAGGATACCGGCTCCAGGACAAGTGAATGAGAGAGCGAGGGAAATCTAGCAGATAAGGGCCCGGAGAAATGCTGCTCACTAACTTCCAGGTGAGCTACCAAGCTCTGGCAAACAGAGAGGCTGGAGAGGCAAACAGGAGGAAAAATCTAGAGTCCAAAACAAAAGTCTTTCAAACATCCAGTAATTGTAGATTTTATGGTTTTGTTTGTGCTGATCATCTTTACTACTTCTGAAGTCACACAGTGTGAGTAGCAATGACACTATATGCTTTTCCAGATCCAAAATGATATGAATCCAAAAAGTAAAGTCTTCTTTAAGGATGACCAGCCACTGGGGAAAGTGGAAAGCTTATGGATATGAGGATCTGTTTTCCAGTCAGTTGTGGTCTGTTCTTTAAGGACGTTTCAGTCAGTGCGCTGACGGCACCTCCCCCCACCCCCCTCTCTCTCTCCATCTCTCTCCCAGGGGCAGCTGGAGGTCCCTGTATAAGCCCTCTGTAGAGAAACGCTGTGCGGATCTCCAGTGGAGGGTGGTGCATGGGGCAGTGGCCACAAACAGACATGTAGCACATATCGATCCTAGAGCTGGTATTCACTGTTCTTTTTGCCAGGCCGAGGAGACTTTGGAGTACTTGTGGCTTAGATGCCTGAGACTATCTACGCTTTTTGTCTTGCTGCAGTACTGGTTTAATGGTTTCGGGGTGGTGTTGGATGATAGTCTGTTTTTGGTCCTAAGTATTCTGTGCTGCACCGTGGCAAGGTTTGTTTGATTGATTTCCTCATAGGCCAAGCCAAGATGAGCATTTGGCTGACGAGACGTAATAAGATGAAAGGGACAGGATTTGTGGATGTTAGTCTTATATTCAGGGGTCTGGTTGCTGCATGCTTAAAGCTGGAGTGGGTATATTATGATATGGTGTCAGATATTGAGGGTTTTGTTTCTATTTGGGGTGCTGATGGTGTCTTGTGTAGCGTTGTGGATGGGAAGTTGGTTGTGGGGTTTTGAGTGTTATCATACTGGCTGCTGTTTGTTTTGTTTGTTTGCTTATCTTTTTTTCTTTCTTGGTTTTTCTTTATTTGCTTGGGTTTGGGGGTTGAAGGGGGTTGCGAGTGTACATGTGGTGGGTTTTGTTGTTGGGGTTTGATGTTATTTCAATATTGCATTAATAAAATGTGTGTCTCTCCCCCCCATCCTCTCTCTCCCTTTCTATCTCTCTCTCACTCTCTCGCTTTCTCTCTTGCTCTCTCTCTCTACCCCTTTCTCTCTCTCCATCTCTCTCCCTTTTCCATCTCTCTCTTGGTTTCTCTCGCTCACTCTCTCGCTTGATCTCGCCCCCCTCTTGCTCTCACTTGCCTTGCTTCCCTTTGCTTCTTCATTCCCTCTTAAATATTCAGACCGACTTTATTTAGTGGTTGCAGTGTTTTGACGCATTGTGCATAGCTATAGTAGCCTATGATCTGTAACTACATTTGTCTTACGTAATCTTTTGAAATATTGACAATATTGGAATATTGATTTCTAAATTTAAAAAAAACTGGACTGTCATTGTCTGGTTGATGTACATTCTTTGGGAGGACTATCCCTTTGTTTCACCACCTACCTTTTTTCCATCAGCTTTTTGTCATGTTTGCTTTGTTGAGGGTCAAAGGAGAGTAACTGTGTAGAGGGTTGTACATTCTTAAGACCTATAGACCTGCAGGCTATAAAGATGAAAGTGCTAGACATGTGCCCAATATTATTTGCCATACTAGTTTATTTAACCTTTAAGTGGTCCTCTGTCTCCATTTTTATGTCTACTGGTCCATTCACCAGTGTGTGTCTTTAAAATAGAAACAGAGGGCATTAGGAGGGCAGAAGAGAACTACTTAGATAATTTTCAGGCAGCTGGGCTAAAGCTACTGGACCTATATCGAGTTTCTCTTATTTTTAAATTCAGTGTTAAACTGTGATGCACGTGGCAAACTCATGTCAGGACACTGGTAAAACTGTGCACACAACCAGTTGAATTTTCTGTGCATGTTTGCCCCCTGAATTCTGGCATTATTTTCATGCACAAAGAGTCTGTGTGTGACAGGCTGATGATGCAAAACAGCAGCTCAGCATCTTCTCACCAACAGCACTGGTGTTCCCATCCAACAGCCATAAATGTAGTTTAACCTCATTCGAGGGCACAGAAAGCTGGCGAGTAACAGTGACTCAGTGGGGTTTCAGTAAGCTTTACATACATATGCAAAAATAATAAGGCCATTTTTTTTTTTTACAGTAGTCAGTGTAGTATACCTGCCACTTTCTGTGCATCATTATTGACTATAGTGGAAATTATTCCAAACCAGGTGATTTTAAAGCTGTTACAGGGAAAACACCACTGCTAGAGTTTACATATTTTCAGCTATAAAGTCCCCATCCATTTGCAAACACACCCGAACTTGTGTTATTTACTGACTGTTCCTTAGAGGTTCATTCATTTGTGATAGCACTGTGCCCTCTACTGTTAGAGAGACCTGTTTTCCAGTAGTCTCTGTACACTCATCGGATCAGATCAGGCAGAGCAGAAGAGTGAGATTTAATTAAAATCGCCTGCAGCTAGTCTCCCGCTGAACTTGAGATCTCCGTTCAGTAAAGTGAGTTATTTTCAATATCCAAATTACGCAGACCATTGATCATTACTGCTAACTCAGGCAAATTCACTATCCTCCCCACAGACTGCAAACAACTGGGGCAGATACAGAATTGGGTTCCTTAAGTGCATCAAAAAAAACAATTCAGTTAGCAGTTTGACTCAGGACAAAAGCAGGGAAAAACGCAGTGGAGGTTGCTGTGAATGTGGCAGCATTCCAAGCAGCTCGAATGCCCACTCGACACAGCTGCGGCGGAACCAAGCCTGGAGGCTTGTGAGTTATAAGCCACAAAATCAGCCTTACATCCAGCTGACTTCCAAGCTTCTTGCCTGTCATCAGCACACAAAGTGTAGGTGTCTGCATGAGTTGTGCTCTGTTCCGTTACTGAACAAGACACTGGAGAAGCAAAGTTGAGTGCATGTAAGCTGTTCACTGTTTTAGCCAGTGCTTCTAGATTGTGGGGCATAGAGCTAATTTTTTTTTTTCATGTGTTAAGAGATTTCAGCTTAAAACTGAGACCCTTGTCGACTCTCTGGCCACCTTCAGCAGCCAGTGGACTCTCTGCATGAAAGATGTGGGGATTTTATTTCATAGTGCTAACCTAATCTGAGCAGCGAGTTCTGTAAATACACTGTGATTTTTAAATGAGATTCTTTATATTGAAGTTCACTCAGTTTTACATCCTGATTGTTCACTTTGCTGTTAAAGCTGCAAACTCAAAGACAGGAAGTCTAAATTGGCATTGGGTCCAGACTCCCCGGCAGGTTCCTGGTTCTGGTCTGATCTTTGTCACAGTGTTGGCTCGGTAAAACACTGAAATCATGTGGGCAAAGGAAAGATGCCGTCAGGGAAAACTGAAATGTTCATCTTCACCGGGGTAGCTGTAGCTCAGGAGGCAGAGCAGGTCACCAACTGATCGGAAGGTCGGTGGTTTGATTCCTGGCTACCCCAGGCAGCATGCCAACGTATCCTTGGGCAAGATACTTAACCGATGCAACCGTTGGAGTGTGAATGTTAGATAATAAAGCACTTAGCTTAGTTGGAAGTGCTTGGGTGAATGCAAACGTGTTGTATAAGCGCTTTGAGCGCTCAGAAGAGTAGAAAGCGCTATATACTGTAAGAACTAATCCATTATACCACTGTGCTTACAATCCACACACTCTGCATGAAAGCAGAAAAGAACAAACAGATCCTGGGGTGTGTGCTCACTCTGGTGACAATCTATGAAAGCTGCAGCAGGTCCACCTGAACCACATCCTCTCCAGACAAACACTGCCCTCCCTTAGAGAAGAGGCCCCAGAAACTAGCTGCAGACAAAAAGATTTGAAGCACTGATTCACTTCACTTATCTGATAACAAAGCTTTAAGGCGTGCATCATGGCAGGTCAGCCTGAGCCCACAGCAGCATAATAAATGATGTTTGTGTCTTTTTCTGCTTTTGAACTTCAGAAATTTACTTAAATAAACATTAATTCACTGTTACCCAATTCAAATAATTAGTTTTTATTAAGCTGATTGTTTTTAGGTTGTTTTTAATCCTAACAGAGATTGATAACTGGTGATTTCTTATCAAATCTTTGGAGACAACGGTGTGATAAATTTCTGATATGTCGCTTGAACTGAGCGAGCACTAATTATAAGTGTCATCACAGCCTGATCTGTGATCAATGCTACAGATCAAACAAAGTGATTGGAAATCAGCACCTGTGAAGAAAAAATATTCATGTTATTTCCTTTGTTCACATGTTTTGGTCCACAGTTCTGTACGGTGTTTGTTTGTCCATTAGGAAATTCTGTGCATCAGCGTGTTTTTAGAAGTGTGGAGAATTTGCTAATGAGGTCGAAATCCTGATTATGAGTCCACCGGTGCTGCTGGAGCCTCCTGAAACAGGAAACTAACACACATTAAAGCTGAAAGGAAAACAACCCTTTAATGAGAAGCTTGAATAGAAGAAGAGCAGCAGCATCTTCCTGCCTCTGACCCGTAGATGTAGTCATCTCCAGTGATCATCTTGATAGCGACTGCGGCCTTGGAGGGTCGATGATGCCCACTAGACCCATGAAGGTCAGGTTCCCCATCTCAGGGCCCAACCGAAGGAGGCCACACACACACACACAGACACACAGTGAGTGTGTTTTCAGGGCACTACCTGCTCTACCTTCATGTGTTGTTTTCACCTCTGAACCCAACTGAGCCCATGTAGTTGATCTGCTGCTGGTACAGCTCCATCTGCTGGTGGTTCAGGGGGAGTGTGCTGCCTCTGCTGTTGTAGGAACTGCAGAAGCGAATCACCTGCTCATATGTGCCCTTCACAAAGTAAACTCCAGCCTTATCCCGAAGAAAGGAGGAGGAAGGACAAATCTGAGTCCCAGCTTCACCGGGAGGAAAACACAGAGACGATGAAGGAAATGTTGGAGCTGCTGATAATCTGCAGCGCACACTTTATTTATTTTTTTTACTTGTATGATTACAGCTTTGTTTATATGTGTGATGATAACCTGCTGCTGTTCATTTTTCCCCTTTATGACATTCCCAATGGAAAAGCTTGTAACAGACGTGAGGCCACAGTCAAAGTGTGAGCCTTCATCTGAAACATAGTCAAAGATCACTAAGGTTGTTTTTTGACAGTAAAGAGAACTTTTTTAATATTATAAAAGGTATTATTATTATTATTATTATTATTAGACATAATCACAGAACACAAAAAGATTGCTGATTGTTTCAGCAATTGAGAATAATGTATTGGAATCAATGATTTTTACCCCCTTTTGAGGGTCATTGGGGCCCTACAGAAAATCAAACACTGAATCTATTTTTACTAAATATATTAAGATGGAAAGTTCATACAAGTCACAGAAAAAGAGATCATACAATCTGTACAAAAATAAAATATATAAATTAAAAAAACAAAACACAACAAACATATTTGCAAAAATGTATCAGTGGTGCCAAAAGTTTCTCTGCAAAGGGTCATTTTTAGTACAAGGGTACCTTCAGAGTGATTCAAGTCAAATCAAACTACATTCATATTCAAGGTATTAAAATTACTAATAATCATGGGAGGTTAGAAAAATGTTACTCGACAGTTTTTCTACATTAAGCAAAATGTGTAAAAGTTTACTATTTTTGCTATTTTGGAGGGCCCACAGATATTCAATCAGAACATCAAGCTTAATTTTTCCTCTTCGACCCCCAGTGAACGTGTCTGCCAAATTTGAGAGAAATCCTCTGAACGTTTTTAGTGTAATTTCTGGATGAAACCTGCACACAACACCACAAAAAGAAAAAAAATTTTTTAAAAGGGACGCACTCCCAGAATACTGTAGTTCCTGTGGTATGACCAACAAACATGTAGCAATTGTTCAACACCCAGGGTAACAAGGAAGCACCAAAACTAAACTTCCACAATTTTACTGATTTATTACAATTTATTCCTTTGAACTGATATTCGGATAACATAACTGTAGAGCTGAGACACAAACCAAAAGCACACTCACCTCAGAACATGACGCTCTTAAAGAAACGTGGGAGAGAAAGAAAGTACAAAAACGACTCCTAAGCCTTTCTCTGTCTTTAACTACAGGTTTAGTTTTCAGCTGGGGTTTGGACCTCACCTGCTTTCTGTATATGATCACAGCTGTGAGTCTGAGATTACAGTGACAGTAGTTCATCGCTGCCCTTTAATAAAGACAGTGACATACATTCATCAGAAAGTTCCGGCATTCTCTTTCTATTCCACAGCTCTGAAGCACATACATGTAGACAAGTGCTGGCATCCAGCTGCTTATCCGATCTGCAGAAATCAAATCAACACTTTAAAACTTTTTCCTTTAGTGTTTTTCTCGGTGCTGCTTTTTTACATTTGGGTAATTAAATACATGGTCAATTCTCACCTGAAAAGCAAATATGAGGCCATGTGAACACCTACACTATATGGTAAAAAAGTATTGGTCAACCTACACATTGCACCTACAGGAGCTGCTCAAACACAGAAACTCATGCCACGAAGCTCCTGGCACACCGTTTATTTTTGCTGATGTGAATGTCAGAGGATGTTTGGAACTCTGCAGTTATTGAGTCAGGTGAGCATTGGTGAAATTTATGCACTATGTGCATCAGCCACCCCGACCACTATGTGTAACTTTATGTGTTCTGCCACTTCATGGCTGAGTTGCTGTGGTTCTCAAACACTTTCACTTTGCAATAACACCACATACAGTGGATTGTGGAATATCAAGGAGGGAAGAAATTTCATGAATTGACTTGTCTCATTTTATACGCCTGTGGCAATGGGATTAAGATTAAGAGGTGTGCTCAATACTTTTGTCAATATAATGTACTTTTATCACAGAACATACTCTAACATTGCCTCTGTTTCGCCTCATGGCAATAAAGCAATAAAGTTCAGCTGAGTAAAGCTGACAAACAGATAGATGGAAAACACTGAGATGGACTGATAGAAAAAGAGATGGAGGGTCAAGAAGACATGGCCCAGAAGCAACAGACAGGTGTGGCACTGGATCGGGTAAACAACAATACAAAATCACTCCACTTCTTTACTACAAAAACACCTCCATATCTGTGAGCAGTGGGAGAAGCCTTGCTCCCTGTAAATGCTCAATAACATTTAGATCTGATTATGTTACATTTGATGTCAAGTTTGGGCCAACACATGCCAAAATAGTAAAGGAAAGCAGAGGAGAGGGAATAGTTTTGGCTCCAGTAGTACTTTGGAGGGATCCGAAAGCAGAGTTTTTGCATAACTCACTCATCCAGCAGCAGGTTTGACACTCACTGTTCAATAATAACCTGGAAAGAAAACCTCAATGTCTATGGTGGCCTTGACTAACTTTAGAGTGAAGGTTGAAGGATCTGAGAGGTTTTTTCCAACAGCAGTAGGTGAGCTGTTGGTTCTCTGTATAGCTACAGGATTTTCACAGACTTAAAGCACCTTGTGGTTTTTTTGACCTGAAGTTAGGGGTTCAATACCAGCATTACTATAAATCAATAAAATAGTTTCCTCTGCAAATTACTACAGAGTCTGACATTATATTAATAACTTTTATATATTAATTGAGTTTACAGTAATCAAAAACACCTAAAAAAAAAAAAAAAGTTCCAAATGCATTTATCTGTCAGGGTACTGCAGCTAAGTCAGACTGAGATTGTGTAATGTCTTGTTTTTAAATAGTGTGTGTGAGAAAATTTTGGGGGCAGAACAGAGACAAAATGTGACAACATGTCAGTGTTGTGTTTCACTGGCCCTAAGAGGCCATAACACTCATACCAATAATAGCAACATACCTAGAATAATCCAGTAGTTGGCTGATTTACTGATATTAGTGTTATATTAGTTTTTACACTTTCATGAACACGTGTAAAATCGTATTTATTTTCCTTGATCCGTGGAATTTGGAAGCAGTAAAAAGTGCATAGGTCTCAGCTGCAGTGGACTGTAAATAAACTGCTTTCCCTCCTCTGTTTGTCTTTTATCAACAGTGACTGAGCAAAAGGTAAACAGTTATTATTACAGTGAGATGAAGATGCTCCTGGGCCTGTGCAGTTCTCCTCACTGCTCTGCTTTGAACCTTGTCTGTCAATCACTTGTCAAATAGCATGTGGGATTCTCAGACATCTGAAAGGTAAAATTTTAGTGGAAATTGGTGGAGTGACTGTGTGATAAAAAAAAAAAAAAAAAATTAAATCTTTCAGGCCTGAATCTTTTAATGGCTTGATAATTATCTAAGTAAATTTTGATTAAGGACATATAAAAGTATGCTAATTAGGCCTATGCTGCATATTTGTTCACTCGTGCCAATGCCAAACGTCGGTTTAATTGGTGCAATGAGCGCAAATCTTGGGCTGTGGACAATGTGAAACATGTATTGTTCTCTGATGAGTCCACCTTTACTGTTTTCCCCACATCCGGGAGAGTTACAGTGTGGAGAAGCCCCAAAGAAGCGTACCACCCAGACTGTTGCATGCCCAGAGTGAAGCATGGGGGTGGATCAGTGATGGTTTGGGCGGCCATAGCATGGCATCCCCTTGGCCACTTTGGAGTGTTTTGGAGGAGCGAGTCAGGAAACGTTTTCCTCCACCAGCATCACGTCGTGACCTGGCCACTATCCTGCAAGAAGAATGGCTTAAAATCCCTCTGACCACTGTGCAGGACTTGTATATGTCATTCCCAAGACAAACTGACGCTGTATTGGAGGCCCTACACCATACTAATAAATTATTGTGGTCTAAAACCAGATGTTTCAGTTTCATTGTCCAACCCCTGTATATATATATATATATATATATATATATATATATATATATATATATATATATATATATATACATACATACAGGGGTATATATATATATATATACAGGGGTATATATATATATATATATATATATATATGTAGACTGGCTGGGCCAGTCAAGAATGGTCACAGAGTTGTTCCAAAGCCACTCCTTTGTTATTTTAGCTGTGTGCTGAGGGTCATTGTCTTGTTGGAAGGTGAACCTTCGGCCCAGTCTGAGGTCCTGAGCACTCTGGAAGAGGTTTTCTTCCAGGATACTCTGTACTTGGTCGCATTCATCTTTCCTTCAATTGCAACCAGTCGTCCTGTCCCTGCAGCTGAAAAACACCCCCACAGCATGATGCTGCCACCACCATGTTTCACTGTTGGGATTGTATTGGGCAGGTGATGAGCAGTGCCTGGTTTTCTCCACACATACCGCTTAGAATTAACGCCAAAAAGTTCAATCTTCATCTCATCAGACCAGAGAATCTTATTTCTCATAGTCTGGGAGTCCTTCATGTGTTTTTTGGCAAACTCTATGCGGGCTTTCATATGTCTTGCACTGAGGAGAGGCTTCCGTCGGGCCACTCTGCCATAAAGCCCCGACTGGTGGAGGGCTGCAGTGATAGTTGACTTTGTGGAACTTTCTCCCATCTCCCTACTGCATCTCTGGAGCTCAGCCACAGTGATCTTTGGGTTCTTCTTTACCTCTCTCACCAAGGCTCTTCTCCCACGATTGCTCAGTTTGGCTGGACGGCCAGGTCTAGGAAGAGTTCTGGTCGTCCCAAACTTCTTCCATTTAAGGATTATGGAGGCCACTGTGCTCTCAGGAACCTTGAGTGCTGCAGAAATTCTTTTGTAACCTTGGCCAGATCTGTGCCTTGCCACAATTCTGTCTCTGAGCTCCTTGGGCAGTTCCTTCGACCTCATGATTCTCATTTGCTCTGACATGCACTGTGAGCTGTGAGGTCTCATATAGACAGGTGTGTGCCTTTCCTAATCAAGTCCAATCAGTTTAATTAAACACAGCTGGACTCCAATGAAGGAGTAGAACCATCTCAAGGAGGATCAGAAGAAATGGATAGCATGTGAGTGTCACAGCAAAGGGTCTGAATACTTTTGACCATGTGATATTTCAGTCAAGATGGGGTGCTGAGTGTACATTAATGAGAAATAAAATGAAATTTTTTTTTTATGCTTTCTGGCTGATGTTTTGGTCACTTTTGAATGTTGGTGGTGCTTTCACACTCGTGGTAGCACGAGACGGACTCTACAACCCACACAAGTGGCTCGGGTAGTGCAGCTCATCCAGGATGGCACATCAGTGCGAGCTGTGGCAAGAAGGTTTGCTGTGTCTGTCAGCGTAGTGTCCAGGCCAGTACACCAAGAGATGTGGTTGGCAGTGGGTCAGTAATGGTGTGGGGTGGCATTTCTTTGGAGGGCCGCACAGCCCTCCATGTGCTCGCCAGAGGTAGCATGACTGCCATTAGGTACCGAGATGAGATCCTCAGACCCCTTCTGAGACCATATGCTGGTGCGGTTGGCCCTGGGTTCATCCTAATGCAGGACAATGCTAGACCTCATGTGGCTGGAGTGTGTCAGCAGTTCCTGCAAGACGAAGGCATTGAAGCTATGGACTGGCCCGCCCGTTCCCTAGACCTGAATCCGATTGAGCACATCTGGGACATCGTGTCTCGCTCCATCCACCAACGTCACGTTGCACCACAGACTGTGGTGGAGTTGGCGGATGCTTTAGTCCAGGTCTGGGAGGAGATCCCTCAGGAGACCATCCGCCACCTCATCAGGAGCATGCCCATGTATGTGGAAGGTCATATAGGCACGTGGAGGCCACACACAATACTGAGCCTCATTTTGACTTGTTTTTAGGACATTACATCAAAGTTGGATCAGCCTGTAGTGTGTTTTTCCACTTTAATTTTGTGTGCGACTCCAAATCCAGGCCTCCATTGGTTAATAAATTTGATTTCCATCGATGATTTTTGTGTGATTTTGTTGTCAGCACATTCAACTTTGTACAGAACAAAGTATTCAATGAGAATATTTCATTCATTCAGATCTAGGATGTGTTATTTGAGTGTTTTTGAGCAGTGTATATTACAGATGTATCCAAATACAGTATGGAGGTCAGAATACCACCTAAGGGTGTTCTGACATGTCTTTCAGTTCATATCATTAGTTGCCTCTGAGCCTGAGTTTGTACCTTTTTGCATGTACTGCATCTCTGCGCTGTGTCTTTTTCAGTATGTGTGACTGTATGCTGCCTAGAGGTGACAGTGTGTTTCCTGTTAACTGAAAGAGAGTTTGTCACCTCTCTTTGTAAATTTTTCACTTGTCTTCATAAGCTGCTTGAACTCCGCTCTGGAGAACAACACAAAGGTGGTGAGTAACACAATATTTTTGCCTCTTTGATGAGGTACTTGGCAGATCGTCATTTTGAATTATGGTTAGTTGCACTACTGTTTTCTGAGCAGCCATATCACTCATACTGCTCTGCAGGCACAATGAACTGCACTTCGAATGAAACTGATTCCTTTGTGTGTGGAGAGGTGAAAATATGCTTTACAAGTGCTTAAAGGATACCTTTATACACAAGTTCTAACACAGATTGTTGAGATGTAGCATTAAAGGATGTGAGGGAACGGAGGTAGTGCCTGTCCTCACTTGAGTGGGGAGTTAATCCATCCATTAAGATACTAAAAGACCACATTTAGTGATGCTGTTGGGCTGCAGGGTAAAAGACAATATTCATAACAAAACTTTTTACTGTGTCAGCGCTAAGTATCTTTTTGATGGATGCCTTACACGCGTCTGTCTCTACCGCCTATTAATCAGTTACACTTATTTAAATGAACGTATGGAAGTGCTTTTAACCTTTAATTTCTTCATCCTTCCTTTAGTTCTTTTTACCATGGAAGCTATGGCCAAGTTTGACTTTGAAGCTACAGGAGAGAATGACCTGAGCTTCAAAAAAGGAGACTGCTTGAAGGTAAGGATCACACACACACACACACACACACACACACACACACACACACACACACACACACACACACACACACACACACACAGCACACACACACATACCACAGCATAGCACTTATCTCATGAGTTATAAAAAGCTCTCAGTATGCAAAAACATTGGGTATTCATATGTTGCACATATTGCAGAGCATTGTGGTGTTTTATCAATGACTGAACAACAATTTCTTCTAGACAGAAATCAGCAGAGGCAAACACACAAATAACATGAAAGTAAACAAACAGCTACAATGATTCTGCAAGCAATTCTCATTGCTTTTGTTTTAGAGCATTAACTCAGCACCTTGATCGAGAAGCAAGTTTCAATAACTATATAGACCCTCAACCTTGAGCTAGGTGCATTTTATTGCAATTAAATGTGTTTCTAATGGGGTGACACATTTCAAAACTATGTCAGCAATGGAAAAAAGTCGTCAGTGGAATCTACTTGTATCGTGTGTGTGTGTGTATGTGTGTTTTTCCGGTGTAAAGCTCTCGGCAAAGCTGTCGAAAGTGAAGGTTCTAACAAAAATGTGTTGGTTATTATAAACAGCAGCATGGTCAATTTATTTGTGTTGTGCAGCGCATTACAGTGAAAGTAAATTCAATGTATCAGGAATTAAAATATTTGTGTCAGTGTTCAGCATGCAGACATACACTAAAAATACACAAGGAAATAGCACAAAAAAAAAAACTTGGTATCTAAATACTCTTCACAAACACCCACACCTACCTCACACACAAACCACAAACAGGTACAACTAATCATAACTGTCTTCTCAGTGGAGGCCATCTGGTACTTTGTCCTAGTGAGTGGGCCAAAGTAACTAATATCATCCATCATATACACTCCTGATCAAAATCTTAAGACCAGTTAAAAGATTGCAAGAATTTGCATTTTGCACTATTGGATCTTAAGAAGGTTCTAAGTAGAGCTTCACTATGCTAAAAGAAGAAATCCGCTCAAGAGACAAAAACCTTTGAGCAGGGAATTTATTGAAAACAGCATTTACACTCAAACATGAGTTTAAGATCAATGTTTAAGACCATAGCTCAAAAAAACCCCAAAATCCCCCCAAAACAGAAATCAAAGTGTCAAAAAAAGGACTGAGTAATGAGTAGCTCCACAATTCTTGTCGATCACTTCAAACAATCGTTTAGGCATGCTTGATGCCAGTGTTTCCTGGAGGCTAGTGGGAATGTTGCTCAGTGTTGAAGATGGCTTCACGAAGGGCATCCACTGTCTGGAACTGATGACCATTTTTGTAAACTTCCCTTGCCATCCATCCCCAAATGTTCTCAATTGGATTTAGATCAGGGGAATATGCAGGATGGTCCAAAAGAGTGATGTTGTTCTCCTGGAAGAAGTCCTTTGTCAGGCGGACACTGTGAACTGCAGCATTGTCCTGTTGAAAAACCCAGTCATTACCACACAGACGAGGGCCCTCAGTCATGAGGGATGCCCGCTGCAACATCTCCACATAGCCAGCTGCTGTTTGACGCCCCTGCACAACCTGAAGCTCCATTGTTCCATTGAAGGAAAACGCACCCCAAATCATGATGGCGCCCCCCACCCACCCCCACTGTGCTGTGTAGAAAACATCTCAGGTGGGATCTCCTTGTCATGCCAGTAACGTTGGAGCCATCAGGACCATCAAGGTTAAATTTTTTTCTCATCAGAGAAGACAACTTTCTTCCACCTTTCAATGTCCCATGTTTGGTGCACCCTTGCAAAATCCAAACGGGCAATTTTGTGGCTGTTGAAGAAGACGTGGTCTTTGAAGATGTTTTTTGTTTCTGAAGCCCTTCCCTCGCAGATGCCGTCTGATGGTTATTGGGCTGCAGTCAGCACCAGTAATGGCCTTAATTTGGGTAGAGGATCGTCCCGTGTCCTGACGGACAGCCAATCGGATCCTGCGGCTCAGCGCTGGTGACATTTTTTTGGGTCTACCACTTGACTTTTTTGTTCCATAACCCTCAGGATCATTTAAAAAATGCAAAATGACTGTCTTACTGCATCCAACCTCAGCAGCAATGGCACGTTGTGAGAGGCCTTGCTTATGCAGCTCAACAATCCTACCACGTTCAAAGTCAGTGAGCTTTTTTGCTTTTGCCATCGGAGGTCTTGACAGTGTCTTGACACTTGACAGAAAATGACATGGAATCCAGATTTTTGCACAGCTTTTGGCTTTTAAAGGCTATGGTCTAAAACTTTTGATCAGCCTAAAAAAACATGTTTGAGTGTAAATGCAGTTTTCAAAAGATTCCCTGCTCAAAAGTTTTTGTCTATTGCGCCGATTTCTTCTTTTAGCATTGTGAAGCTCTACTTAGAATCTTCTTAAGATCCAATAGTGCAAAATGCAAATTCTTGCAATTTTTTAACTAGTCTTAAGATTTTGATCAGGAGTGTATACAAAAGCTATTGCACATAACTCAGAAAAATTAAGGGAACACTGGATCATCACAGTAAAACACACAGTCTCTTAATCTTCAGGGATATCAATCTGTCCAGATAGGAAACATAAACCATCGTGAATCTATTCCACCTGCTTTAGTCCAGATGAAAGTTACAACAGGTGCGCTGGAGAAGCAACAACAAGACAACTCCCAAAAGGAAATGGTTTTGCAGGTGGTGGCCACAGACAATATCTCCTTTCCTTATCCCCCCTGACTGATTTTCCTCTAGTTTTGCTCTTTGTTAGTTTCCTGGTAGCATGAGATGGCACCTGGACCCCATTCAAGTTGGAGTCCAGCTCATCCACATGTGCTGAGATGGGCTGTTACACAAGGAGACCTGAATACTGTAGAAGTCACAGAAGGGCATCAACCCAGCAGCAGGATCCTTCCCTCTGCTCCTCTGTGTAACAACTGGAGGAAGACTCCCAGAACCCATAAAATGACCTCCAGTGGAATACTCGTGCATACTTCTGCCAGACTGCAGCTTAATTGGCATTCACCAGAGAACACAACAATTGCTGTAGTTTGTGTGCATTTGGTTTTACTTTCAGCTGTAAATCAAAGCCTGCATTATGTATTGTCAGAGTACAGTTGGCAGCACACTGGCATCTGCCAACTGAGATGAAAGCTACCAACATATACTGATAAGCCACAATATTAGCACCACCTGCCTAATCTAACCGGACTAAACAAGACCTGTTCTATCACCACATGGAAACAGGAGCATTGGTCAGGATCCATGGTGTCTGGCACTGACATGTTACCAGAGGATCCTTTGGGTCCTGTAGGTGCTGAGGTGCGTCCCCCTTTGATCAGAGTTATTCAGTTGTATCCCCTGGAGGCTTGATTGGGATGTGGGGAGTTTGAAAGCTGGATTATTTCCAGTTGAGTAGCTTTGTAGGGCTGTTGCCATGGAGGGTGTGCACAGTTTGCAGCAGTGTCTAATTAGGTGGGAGGTAAACAACATCCGTTTGTATAAATGTCGACACCCAGTGTTTCCCAGCAGAATGCTTCGTTGTAACAAACTGATTATTGTCCACATCACCAGTCAATGGTTTTAATCTTGTGGCTGATTGTTGTACATAAACAGATGCTGATGTACAGAGTAGAAGATCAGGTCGTGCTCTTAAGAAACATTAAAGGAGATTGGGGGACCACTAAAACTAGACTGAATGAAAGAACAAAACCATGACATGTGTAGTATTTTCACATTGTTTGGACTCATTTTGGACTCATTTTCACATGAATGTGTTGTGTGATTGTCTGCGTCAGATTCTGCAAACTTCTGGGAACTGGTACAAAGCAGAATGCGGTGGAATTACTGGTTATGTGCCCAAAAACTTCATCAACATTGACCTCCCCAGGTAACGCTAAATCGTAATTCTAACAGAAAATCTTTATTGTCCTTCTTTTTAAATTAAATGTTGCACACTAAGCTGTAGAACTGAGTAATCCTTACTCTTTTCTGCATATGCTTCTAGGCTTTTTGATGTCTTTCCTTTTTAAAAAAAAATCTACATCCTTCTGTCTCCTGTATTTATATATATCCTGTCAATAATTTCAAAGTACATCATATGGCTGACTTACATTTTATATATCTTTGTCTTGAGAGATGCTTGACTTCTTTTTTACTTAACTCAATCCTGATTATTTTATCGTGTATTGTTTGCTCCTCCCAAACTATGGATTTCACCACCTCAGCTCCTTCAGCACCATCAGGACTTTTGTCACTGCCTGAATCTTATGCTTTCCATCTCCTATCTCTGTTCTTTCCTCTCTCTCCTAAATGACTCTAGCTGGTACCGGGAAAACGCCAGTCGCAGTGATGCCCACGAGATACTGATATCACAGCCTGTGGGGGCCTTTTTCATACGAAGCAGCCGAAATCCAGCTACTGGCGACTTCTCCATCTCTGTCAGGTGCATTTAGTACATGTGAGGTTACCTTTGTCCAAGTAGCTAAAAGTTGTGCATTCAGACTGACTTATCTGTGTGCTTAACAACTGTTAACAGCTAAACTTGAGGCATTTACTTCTTTGGTTGATTCACATATGTCCTGATGCTCCATTTCACAGGCCTTATATCCATCTAACTGTAACTCTTTGTCTTTGTGTAGTCTAAAAGAGGCAAATGTTTCTTCAGACTGAGTCCAACGAGGTCACTCTGAGGGGGAGCCTCTCAAAGGTCACTCACTGGTGATGCTTTTCATGTAGGAATGTAGTGACTCATCTGTTTGGAGAATCCATGAATCAACAGAGCTCCTCTCTTCTAAGTTTAGGAGAAATACCTCAAATAGTTAGCATGCCTTCTCACCTCTGCAAGACCTGACGTGCATTCTTGGATTCAGAGGGTGTCCTATGAAGAAGAATGTGAAGTAGACAAGAATGGCTTGCATTTATCTATAGTTGTTATCCAAATGGCTTTCAGTATGGAAATTTACAGGGATTCATTTCCTACATCTTGCTTTTTGCTTGGTTATTTAGTGCATTTAATTTTGTTCTCAGTTCTTTTTTTTGTCGGTCTGTCTCTCAGTCTATCATTATCATATAGCTGTGGGCAAGCGCAAGCCACAATATATGCTAATTAAGATTTGACCACTTCCTCCAGAAGATGCGCTTTCTTTGTCTGAGACTTACCTGCCTGCAACCGTCTGATACTGATCATAAGCATCTCACAGCTAGAACTGCTCAAATTAAATTTGACTTCTCACTGATGCTGATTTAAGTACAGTACAGTTTTCAAACAGTGTGTATTCACTGACACACATTACAGTGCAGACCACTGAAATGATAAAATGTCTGAGCCGTTCAAATTTGATATTTAAACTATGAAAACTGCCAATTGAATTTTATTTTTTTTTACAATATTTATAAATTCATAAAGATGGAACAAATATTATTTAAAAGCTTTGTTCTGGAGTCTTTTGAAGACATGGCATTAAATTCAGAGGAGGAAAAAATATGACCATAACTTTTATCTTACCCTCTTGTAGACATCCAGCAGATGTTCAGCACTTCAAGGTGATGCGAGACAGCAGAGGGCAGTACTACCTGTGGTCAAAAAGGTTTCCCTCTCTCAACCAGCTCGTGGAATATTATAAAAGAAACTCCATCTCCAAACAGGATCAAATATTCCTGCTGGAGACACAAAAAGAGGTAAGGATCAAAGATCAGAACCTAACATGAATTAGAAATGCACATGGTGTTATAATATTAGTTGTGTACTGTCAGTGGATTTAAATAGAAACATTCAAATGATGAGAGTGCAGCCACAAAGGAGATGCTAATCTAAGTTTCTTATGTCCCACTAGCAAAGAGGAGGCTCAGATAAGCATCTCTCTGCTCCTCTTCCCAGCTGTCCACCTTCTGACCGTGCACCTTCTCCTGTACCACGACAGGTACGTAACTGTGTCCTGTGTGTATGTGTGTGCCTGCACTGATGACTGTGGACTGTCTGTGAATTGTGTGTAAGATACAGTGCGTCCCTGTTCATATAGATGACTCTATGATTCTATATAGCATGTTTAACAAATTCAGTTTGTTGAATCTACTTTAATCATGCATGTTTTCATGTTTGCATCCTTCAGTCAAACTAGTTCAATCTTTGATCTACTCTACATTTTTATGCAAATGCCAACTTTTAAGGAGCCTAGAGTAAAAATTATGACAAGCTGCAGTGAGCATTTTTAAATATCTGCACCAAAGAAATGAAAATTTGAAACTTGTGCTGAGGTTGAAAATTGTAGGTCAGTGACAGTTAATTGATAACATATAGAGCATTCATTCAGCATTATCTATGTCTGATCTTCTGTGCCCTCCTCTTGTGTCCAGCGCAAAGTCTCCCCCACAATGCAGGTCAGAGCCCTTTACGATTTCAGGGCAGAAGAGACGGATGAGCTGGATTTCAGTGCAGGGGATATCATCAGTGTTCTGGAGTTCTCTGACCAGGCCTGGTGGAAAGGTCAACTAAGGGGCAAAACAGGCCTTTTCCCTCCAACTACACTGAACCCATCTGAGAGGACCACCCACACCCGTAAAACTACTGCAACTTTGTAGTCAAACTAACATTTAATGCTGATTTTTGTGACTAAACCTTAAACTTAGAGCAAGTCAAAGCTACTAGCAGCAAAAGGTTGTGCAACACACAAAGTATGTGGGATTTTAGCATAGCATTGATGTCTTGTTGTTGACTTATGTGAAACCCAAGTAAAGATAAATACATGGTTAATTTTGTCATTATGTGCTGTAATGACTTGATATTTGCTTTCAAACTGTGTTAGTTTTTAATGAGAAGAAGAAAGAAAGAAGAAATTATTATTGCAGGGGAAAATTGCTCTATTTGCAAGTGCATTTTACATATTATTAGTGCTGATGTATGAATGCTATGCTGTGAACTTAAGTTATAAAATTCTGTCAGTCTTGAGATTTAAAATCTGTTTGCACATCAGTAATACTGTTTTAATAATTGACCACATCATGGTGTAAAATTCTACTAGGCCCATGTTGTTGCTGATTGTTCAAACTCCACAGAACAAAGGTATTGTGCAAATATTTAATAACTAAACCATCCAGAGAGTTCAGCCATTTGTGTGATCATGCCTGCAAAGCAATAAAAGTGGTTTAGGATACAATATTGGTAATTATAATGCAGATCTACAATTGAGTATTCAGCTGGGGCCAGAGTAAGTCCTTAAAAGCAGCAAGGATATGTTGAGTGTCACAAATGGGTTTAAGACTTTCTCAAAATAAACCCTTGAAGTTGTTGCACATTATTTGAGGCATATGACACTGCTTATCTTGTTTGGCCCACATAAAAATTGCCTGTTTGTTCGGTTTATTACATGGGCTGGCCTTATCAAGGGTAGTAAGAAAGGAAAGAAAAACTCTGAACACCCGTGTACGTGTTTCCACAGTTGCATATCTCCGTACTAGTTTGTGCTGCATTCAATGACCGTCTGTAACTTGGTCAATCTCACTGAATGCCTAAATCTTATCATCCTCATTTTTATTTTATTTTATTTTATTTTTTTAGATCATCTGGATCTGTTTTGGAATAGTTGTGATCTTGGTTGCCCAACTTAAAAAAACATAAATGTTTTAACTGATTGAAGTCATTTTACAGATATCGTGGTGCATTTTCCTCATTATTCTAGCGGCACTTGAAGGTACCACATGTTGCGCTCCACCTCTGGCACTCCCCGGTCAGGTGAGAGAACTTTCCCAGCTTTATTGTAGGCTACCTGCATGTAGGTGTCACTCACCAGACCCTGCTTGGGCTTTAAGACAGTTTCTGATCTTCAGTGGTGGTAACCGCTCCCGTCACCATGGCCGAATCCCAGCTCATGATTATGGAAGACGGGCGCATCGGAGCCAAGGTCCCGGAGACCAAACCGGAGTTTTACTACAGTGAAGAGCAGCGCGCTGCTATTGAACAGCTACTAAAGAATGGCGACGGTGCCTTCAAGACAAGACTTAAAGAAGACAACGTGAAAGACTTTCTGTCTGCCAGGGAAGTCAAACTATTAACGAACACTTTCCGGCCGTATGACTCGGGGGATGACAGCAAGGCATCTCCCTCCAGGTCGGAGCAGGGTGCCACCGGAACCGACGCGGATTCAGGGGTCCACTCCACCTACTGGCCCCAGATGTCGGACACAGAGGTGCCACCGCTGGATATCGGTTGGCCCAGCGGGGCTTTATTCAAAGGGGTGACCCGGGTATCCGTGCACACGCACCCACCCAAAGACAACGGACCTCACATTAAGGAGGTGGTGCGGCGGCTCATCCAGGAGGCTAATAAGGTGAGGAGTGGGTTCAACAGGACTGTTAACTGCTGGAATAAACGCCGTCCACAGCGTCCTTATAAATGATTAAATATTAGATTCTTATATTAGTCTTTGTTAGTTTATTATTGAATAAAATGAGAAACATGAACATTACTGAAAATGGGGACTTGGTTTGGGCCAATCAATCCATTTCTGTTTACACGCAATTACCTGGTGAAGAGGAACCAGGTGTACCGCTGGAGGTCATGGGATACAGGCTAATGTGGAAGAATATTGCGTTTTTGAGGTATTCTTGTAAGTCGTATGTGTAATGGGTAGAACACGCACACACGCTCTTTTGGGTTTTGTTCGTTTGTTTCAGCCTCTAGAGGAAATTCCTATCATTTATCACATTGGAACTCCCTTTACCCCACTCACAGCATTTGCTGTCAAGAAAATGAGCTTCACAGTCTTGGGTTGGTGGAGTCAAAGAAAGTAAGTATTTAAAAAGTGCAGAGTTAAGGAGAAAAGAAGCAAACAGGTTCACAATGTAGAAATCAAAAGACAAGTTTGGTTTAAGCTGTAGGCATGATTTATATTAAAATTTATTTATTTAAAATACCCATATGAGACTGATAAAGTTAAGGAAAATGTGTGTGTCTGTGGAGGGAGGTGACAGTGTGAGTGATTGTCTACTGCCAATTGGAAGAGCTAATGCTCAATTGAAAATAAAGATGTATACACAAATATGGATAGATGGTAACTGCATTCTACATGGATCCAGACTCCTTTAACAACCTCTGGCACTCTTGTGCATGTTTTTCATTACAGTTTGGAACTTGGACTGCAGGAATTTGTTGCAATTAAGTGGGCACTGCATGGCAAACTCTAAGCTTTTATTGAAAATGAGTCATGAAACTCAATCCCAGATAAGAAATGGAAACCAGCATCCTCGCTCTTTAGCTTGTAGTGCAACAAATACAAAGCTGCTGTTCTCTCTGCGGTGTCCCGTATAGCTGCACAGGGTCAGGGAGGGGTGAACGCCAGTTTGAGTGATTAAAAGCTCCTCACATAGCAACTGAGGACTTGAAGTGGGTCTTTAAATGTGAGTTGCCAATAGTCGTGTTTACTCTTAGACTGCCGGATCCAAGCTGAGTCATCTGTTCCGTGCTCAGGGTAATGTAGTGACAGGCTCTGCTGTGCTCACCGTGCCATAATATTCCTCTTTAAAAGTGGGTCAGCAAGGAGTGCAGGAACATGTTACACACTCATTCTGATTTCTGTGAATTTCAAAACTTCTCTCAGCCTTTCCTGTGATTTTTGTTTCCTTTGAAATTCCCGGTCCTTCCTTCCCACACCACTCCTCCCCTTCTTCCTGGGTACTGATCAGGTAGTGGAAGTAGTAAAAACATGATCATTGGCTCTTAGCAGACTAGTATTCCCCTCTTATACTTGAATGATTTGCCGTGTGCGCGTCACACTGTGCACTACCTTGTTTCCCGGTTGTTGTGCCTTCTGCCCTTTCATTTGGTAGAGCGAGACATTTAGTAGTTCACTCCCTCTTCTCATAATTTTCTACACCAGGAACTTTTTTTGTGGTAATTTTTCTGGGTGTTTCCCACACTTCACAGATAAAGAAGGCAAACAATTATACAGTGAGTGCTTAGGGTTGGTGTGCATGAGCAGATTTGCCAAAAAGGCAAGTGGCTGTTCTTATCACACAAGCCCTTCAGATAACACACGTTGACCAACCAGTTCTCCAGGTACTAACATGTTGACCTGTGTGCCCTGATTTACTTTTTGGCTTTTTATTGGCTTTATTTATTCTTTCATTTTTCTTAATGATGTGATGATGGTCTAGCTTTGAGTCAGCTGTCCACAAGCCTCAGCCTGTATCTCTACTGTTAAGCTTTCAGGTTGGCTCAGCATTTTTCTTTGGTGAGACCGTAAGTGGAAACAGGAGACTTTTTTTTCTGCCTAACAGAGGAACGTTTGTTGCAGATTTAGACATTTTTTCCATGACTTTGTTTCACTGTCCTTGAAAAGCAGTCAAATAATACACATTTCCCAAGTCTCCACCCCCGCCTTGCTCTAAACATGTCCGTGCATGTTGGAAAGGACCATCTCTCTCCTTTTTTGCCCTCCATTTGGCTTTGGTGTGGACATTACATACAGCTTCTGTCTTAGTACTGTGGCTTTATGTATTTTTCCTTCCTGTGAACCTAATTCAACAATGATAAAGTTGTACTGATTTCTCATAATCATAATTAAGGAATCTCAAAGGGGGCGGGGGGGGGGCGAATAATTTACACCTCCTTTTTAAATTTTTTTTTAATTCTTCTACTCTGTAAAAGGAGCTTTGCATGATTCACAGTTCAAAATAATTCTTATTTATCTTATACGGGGCCTTGATGCTGCTCTTGAGTTCATCCACTGTCTGAAACAAGCTGTTTAGCTCCCTGTCACTCCTCGGTCTGCTCTGGAAACCTGATTTGTACCCTCTCTTCTCTGTGTGTGTGTGTGTGCATTATTTTCTTAAATGTTGACCTTTCTAAAGGTAAGCTTAACCTAAACCAATTTATGTGTTTATTTGGTATATCTTTAGACATACACCCCGATTAAAAATATCTTTAGTAAAACAGCACCATTAAAAAAATAGTAATGAATAAACATTCTGTATTAGCTTTTCATTAGCTTTTTTTTTTAAAGCAACATTTTGATTAATCGATGACAAAACTACCTTCAAAAACATTTATCAAAACAAGGAAAACAATTAAGAAAATATAAACCTTCCATTTCATAACTAAGATCAAAGATTACATTTTATTTTAATACTAAAATCAGGCACAAAGCACTTTGACACCGTTCTGTAAACTATATTGTGCACAACAATTATGTGTATGTGTATGTGTCAGGGACTTTTATTTTGAAAGGAATAAACACATGCTCAGAACAAATCCGGTCTTCATTAAGGACTGGGCAGTCACACTTATTTCCCCCTGCCTTTAAGCCAGCTTTGTTCTGATTGGTCGCAGGTGCTGGCTGTGCTCACTGCCAGAGCTGTGTGCCTGATATGACCATAATAAGGATATCCACCATCACCAGCGTCACTTAAAAAAAAAAAAAAAATTTAAATTGCCGTAGTATTGTTTTTCTGCATCAATCTGATGTCCAGTCAACTTAAATGGGTGGGTTTCCCAGATATACTACCAGCCACCTAATACATTTTTCTCTTTTTTGTTTGCTTGTTTTATCCCTTTGAGACAGTGAAGCTCTTAAAATCCAGTCGCTGCTAACATTTATCATCTCATTTTTCCCTGATTGTAGGCTGATCAGGTTGCAGCCCCAGACTCTCATCCCACAGTTCAACAGACTCCAGCTTACTGATTGTATGTATAGAGACCATGATTTATTAATGGAGTTAAGAAGTTTTACATGCTCCTCCTGTCACAAGCACATAAATGTCAGGGTTGGATAGAAATGGAACGTGGGCCGGTTGTGGTCCTCAGTCCATATTTTGCCGATATGAGCTTTAGCGCAGAGCTTTTGGCTCCTTATGATTACGTGCACATGCGGTGACCTCAATATTTGGTCATGTTTAATATGAAAAGGCCCCCTTTAATGATTAATATACATAGTCAGGTGCCCATTCGGTAAAACCTTTACACCTTTTTTTTTCTGCATAATGGGCATTTGACCACTTTAAGGTCAGGATTTAAGCTAAAGAAGACATTTCTGAATTGTGTTGAGCACAATTCAGTTAACCATCTTGAGTGTCTTTTTTTCACTTTTATTCCAGGATCAGCCTTAAGAATATGAATTTATCTGTTTGAGATAGGCCCACTGTCAGATTAAACAACTGAGTCAAAAATTCCTGTTGTGACCTGTCGGAGAAGACAATTCCAGATACGCAATATACTTGCTAGTTACAGCTTGCTGTTCTTTAAAACAATGTGAAATACGTGTGAGGATTTCACTGTGTTGCCTGCGACAACAATATATGCATGCTTTCATAGTCTGTGCAAGTAAAACCATTGACAGTGAATATATAACAAATATACTGGTATTAATAAATCTACAGGCCAGTTCTTTTTAGTTTATAAAATGTTTCCCGTTGAAGAGCACTCCATTGTTGTGGGCCAATGTGTCAGAACATGTTGAAGAACAAGACTTTTAACTTTCTGCTCTAGTTGGGAGGTGTCTCGAATGATGGGTCTTCTGTTGTCATATACTTAATGGGAAAAATAATCAATCTGATATGAAGAGGCAGGGACATAAGAATGATGCGCATGTCTTTGTTCAACTTTTACATTGAAAGGTGTCCTTTTAAAACCGTCCTGTTTTGCCTCTAATACTCAGCCGCTGGCTGTTAGGATTCTCTGTATTTGGTAAAAGTGAAATGTAAACCTCTGCTAATTCCAGCGCTGTGACAGACTAGAAAGAGCTTTGTGGGACAGTGACAGACCTAAATTCCTCAGCTGATCTCATTTTGTCATTGCAAGGCTGTATCTGTATGACCTGTCGGCCTTCCTGGAGCACAGTAGAAGGATAACACAGTGGTTTTCCCCACTCTTGTAGGACTAGCAGCGAAGACTCTTTCATGATGCTCAGCAGTGTCCTCAAGGTTGGCATAATAACAGGTGGCAAAGTGCTTCAGCTAGACAGATTAGCTTCACCTCATGGTTCCTTTGTTAGGTTTGTTGGAGACATTCTGCCCTCAAGCAGTATATGGGGGGGGGGTTCTATAGAGAGGTAATGTGGAGGATTACCGGAACAGTGAGTCTAAGCTGAGATTCAGGTTTTTGGAATGTTGTAACTTTTTTTTTTTCTTTGTGTCATTAATATGTTGGTGCAGTGTGTTCATGCTTGTTTCTGTCAAGAGTTATTAATGTGCTATAAGGGATTAAGAAACTGACACCTTGTTTTCACTGCAGCATTAGAGCTTTTGTTCGTTAATTGCACCAACCAGTCCACCTGTGTGTTTCCCATCCATCCATTTTCTTCCCTCTTATCCAATTCAGTGTTGCGTTTGAGCTTATCCCTGTTGTCATATGGCAAGAGGCGGGGTACACCTTGGACAAGTTGCTAATCTATCGTAGGGCTCATGCAGAGAGACAAGACAAGGATCACCAGTTAACCTAACATGTCTCTCGGAGGAAGCCAGAGTACTCGGGGAGAACCCACACAGGCACTGAAAGAACATGAAACTCCACTCAGAAATGTCCCAGCTGTCCAGTGAATTTGAGCCCTGGACCTTTAGCTGTTGCATATAACATACTATTTCTCTTTCAGGTGATAGCAATAGTAATGGACATGCTCACAGACATCCACATCCTACAGGACCTGATGGATGCAGCTTCACGTCGCTTGGTGCCTGTTTACATTTTGCTGGATGAGCAAGGTGTGCCGCACTTCCTGGATATGTGCTCCAGGCTGCAGATTGGCTCACAGCACCTTCGGGTAAGACTATTTTTACATAAGAATTCTCAGCTGTGCAGAGACAAATGACCTGGGTTCATTTTACAGATGAACTTTTGGGCAAAGGTTCAGCTGTGCAGAGGGTTGTGGAGTGTTTTCATGGTCTGTAACACAAAAAGGGAAGAGTTATTAATAATGGCTGGATTTTTCTGGAGAAATTAAACTGGTCTCATGCCACTATTAATAACCAAAATTAAATCTCGCCTATAGCAGAAAGGCAATTTTTGTATAACCCAAATTACTTTGATATAGATAAGAGTCATAACACGGGAAAAAAAATCTGATTTCAGCAGCGTCACTGCTCCAGAAAATGTGTGCAATACTGATACAGTATTTCAAAGTGCATCATTAAAGATGTATCTGTGTGAGTTACACAGTTAATTCTAGCACAGAGATACAAAATAATATCATCCCTGTAATCAAATGACCATCATCATCCTTCCCCTTAATTTTTAGCCACTGGGGGGCAACCACCAATCATTCTGGGTTTCTGGTGCAGCCAGGGGAGATCTTGATAATGCATAAGTCCAATCTGGGCCAAGACTTCACCACTTTATGCGTTTGTCTGATTGCAACTGCAGATAAAATTTACAAAAGCTAATAAAAGGCTAACTTGTCACTGGGCACTGGTGTTAAGATTGCATTTCAGCTGATGTGACCCCGTTGTGATTGTGTATCTGCACGTGGCCAAAGCCTCTGAACCCTGACTGGTCAGTATTAGTCAGACTACAAACAGAAACAAGAAAACTACAAACAAAAAATTTTACTGACAAATTTTTGTGATTGAATCTGTTACTATGGATTGCTGAGCTGCTTATTTTAAGGGAATGCTCTCATAGGCAGCCAGTAGGAGGTTTATGTCAACTGATTTTTAATAGTAAAACTATAGAAATCAATCTATGTGCTGCTTCCATCTTAAGGCTTGATGTTGGCTATGTTTTTATCCTCATCCTGACTGTGGCCCTGTGTCATTGCAGAACATCAGAACGAGAACACTTCAGGGAACTGGCTTCAGCTTGTCGTTTGGCAAACTGCCCGGTTCACTCTGTAATAAATACATGCTGGTAGATGGGGACAAAGTTGTTTTCGGGTCCTACAGGTGAGGATTGAGTATGTTTTAACTGCGTGTGTGTGAAATTTTATATTGCCATAACCCGGTACCAAGTGACAGTAATTTTAAGTGATTGTTTAAGTGAATTTTTCTGCCTCTATGTATAAGATTTGGAAATTTCTGACTTTAATGACATAAGTTGTTTTTGTCAGATGATCTGACTCAAACACTCACTTTGTCTGCTCACTTGCTAAAGTGGCTTTAGTGGCTTCATCAGGCCACAAGATTCACTCAGGCACATCACACTGCATTACAGTCCAACAAAGTACACGTGATCACACCCAAGTGTTATGTGATAATGTCAGAAGAGACCGACAACTAACTTTTTCATCTAGTTTTAGCTCCACTATGAACGACAGACGACAGTCAAGCTTATCCGACACGAGTCGTCGGTCCGGCAGCTTTTTGCTAAATTTATTTTGCCTCAGTCATTTGCCACAAAGACTCTTTGAGTAACGCTCTACAAAACAGGGGAGAAGGATTGTTTTTACTTTTTAAAATTTTTTTTTAAATTAATTTTTATAAATATTTTAAATTTCTACAAAATAAAACAGTAAACATCAACTCAATCATGGTTGACCTACAGCTAAATTAGTATTCCTTCCAATATATCCCATATTGTACACATTACTGATTGAGTTGACTTAATTCTTGCTCATTGACATAATATTGATTATTGTCAATATTTACCAATCATCTGACAATTTTCTTAACCGCTTATTTGTACAAGGCTTGCACAGGGTGTGAAGCTTTTCCCAGGACAAAGTCCATCACAGGGCATCACACTCTCACTCCCTCATACTGATCCCATCCTAGTGCTTCTTCTGATAAAAAATAATGGTCTAAGACATGTAAATGTGGCTGTAGTCTGTTTGATTCCTGCTTGTTATGCTAAAGATTTGCTTTAAAGGTATTGGACCAAGGAGTGTGTACAGAATATTAATGTTCATAACTGTTTCCTTCCAGTTTCTCCTGGTGTACGTCTCGCATGGACCGAAACATGATCACTGTGATGACCGGACAGGTGGTCGACTTCTTTGACCGGGACTTCCGTGAGCTCTATGCCATTTCTGAGAAGATGAACCTCTACAAGGAGTTTCATGTCAGCCCTCCTGCTGCCCACTTGACCACCTCGGTTCGTTCCAAAGCGGGGACCAAACGCCCGCCATTACCAGCAACCACATCCCGCTTCCAGGTTAGCTTAGGGGACTCGCGAAATCCTGAAATCCAGGTCCCCGCATACAAATATTACAACCCTAAATACTCACTAGTATTTGGGGATCCTCCCCGTTCAACAGGATCCCTGCGAGCACCGGGACCCAAGAGGGGTTCAGATCTGGCCGAGGTTCCCGAGGAGACAGATGTGGGGAGGTCACGATTGGCCAGCAGTGAGAAGATGGATCGGCTGAGTCCACTGCCATCAGAATCCCCAGGCAAAAGCTTTAAGAGGATAAATGGAGTCAAGTCAGACAAAAAAGGGCAGGCCACTTTAAAGTCGAGAAAACTTTTCAGGTGGAGATCCTCCAATAAACCTTCTGTTAACACCAGTACGACCCCTGTACCTCCAGAAACTAGTCAAGATGAGGAGAATGAGGACACGTGGGAAGTGGTCGTAGTGTCTCCGTCCAAAGTTAGTAAGAAACCATCTAAACTGGGCCAGAAGATGGCATCTGAGCAAAATGTCAACACCACACAAGACACTGAGAGTAAGTCACAAAATAACAGCTTATATGTAACTATTTAATCTGAACACGTCAATCCAGTGTTTTCTAACTTGTAGGCTGAGTGATATCAAGAGGTAATCATTTCTTATTTTTTTCCCTGACAGGTGTTAAAGGTCAGCATAAAGGAAAGTGTAAAGTGAGCTGAAACAGTCCATCTCCACAGAACAGTCACACATTCTTGTAATGGATTACAGAATGACTTTATTAACATGAGCATCAACATCACATTTGATTGCGCTCAAGTATTTGATCCAGCGTCTTACAGAAAGACAAGATGAATGTGCAGTCATGTTGTTTAGTGCCAAATGTACAATAAATGATCTGAGTTTTATGGGCTATGTTTCAAAATGGACTAATGAGAGACTACTTGATGATCACTTGCATCCTGTTTAGCTTTGAATCTTGTTAGGGTTCCAGGTTTTTCCCTGCTGGACACTGAATGTATACCTTTAAAGTGCTTTAAAGTAAGAAGCCTGTCTTTTAAAGAGCATAAGAAGTCATCCTAGTTGGCTTTACATTACAAAGGTTATAAGACAGTGGTAAAATAAATTCCCCCAGATAACCACACACATTCACCTCAGCCCTGTATTATGAAGTGAGTTCAACATGCCCAGGGTATCTTTCCATTACCTGGATTCACTTACCCTGACATCAGCAATCAGGATAAGCTTTCACGCAAAGCTCGCTAAATTAACCCCAGACTTCCTCTGTGCGCTCACATGGAAGGGCTGGTGCTGAAAGCTTCTGGCCAATCAGATGGAGCCATACTAGCAGCAGAGTGGTAGTGTGTTTTTACAAAGGAAGATAAAACTGTACTATGAGGAAAAATATGAAAAGTTAAACATTAAAGACCTTGAAAGTAACAGCTGCAGACAAAGCAGCTGTGTGTGTGTGTGTGAGAGAGAGAGAGAGAAAACACTGCGCAGTAGTAAAATTAAATTTAGTAGTAAAAGCGCTGTAAGGATGTGTGTGTGCTTTAAATATTTTGGTCAGTAAGACTGGAAAAGAGCTGCTGTATTAAAAAAGTTTAGTCAATTTTAAAGCCAGGAAAGAAAACTGGTGAAAATGTTAACAGTTGTGTAAGTTAACAGACTCATCAATATCACAACTCTATCACTGAGACATGGGAGAATCTGATGGATTATGTTGAGTATTGCATTAAATTAATGTTTAAATATGAGCTGGCTTGCATTTTTATCCTTTCAGCTACAGTCTGAGAGTAAAGAATAAATATAAAATTAGAATTCAAGTGGATTTAGACTACAGGCAAGTACAAATAGGTGTTCTATTTTAGGATTATTAATGCCGCATGAAAAAAATGAAGAAATAAATTTGCATCTAACAATCAAAATATTTCTTACTGATGCGCTCCGGGGAAAACTCGAAGGCTTTCCTTCAGACTTCCCTACTATCCACACATGGAGCCTTCAGGCACTTTTTCTGGAGAACTGATTAGTCAGTGGGTCGTGATTTGATACATGTTTACAATTTTTGTTTTTCTATAAAAGTTTTATTGCCAAGAATTCACTTTGATGTAAGTATGATGCACTGATAAATCATGGGTTCTTTTGGGGTTTTTTTGCTGCTGGTGATTTGCCAAATTTTTTTTATTTTAAAGACTTCCTACATAGTTTTTGTTGTCTAGTTTTATATTGTAATTTACAAACAAACATACCCTTTTAATTGTGTAAACTGAGAAAATTGTGTCATATAAAAAGAAAAATTTTCACAGCACTACAGGAAAGGCATCAAAATGTGCATGAATAAAACTGAAATGGGGACATACTACATAAAGCTGAAGTTTTGAGCGTTATTGTTGTATGCGCAGTAAAGGAACATGTTTCCCTGCACAATGAAATTCTCTGTTCATGCAAAAAAACAAAACAAAAAACAAGATCCTCATATAAAATAGATAAATAGAATAAATGATCATTTAGAAAACACAAAAATAATAAAGCGGCACATGGGATACAATAGTACTACAATAAATTTATACATATGTATGTAACTATGCAACTATACAAATACACAGATAACAATCTGAGCAGCAATAACCTATCAGTTGTATAGTGCAGTAAACAGCAGGGTGTGCAAATTGTAAATTGTAGATAGTCAAATATAGCTGCAGCTGAGGCAGACCAAGGTTGTAAACTCCTATCAGGTGCTTAGGAGTCTGATGGCAGTGGGGAAGAGAGTTCTTCAGTCTAGAGGTTCCTGGATTTCACACTTCCATACCTCCTGAGGGTAGAAGTGTGAACAGTCCATGTTGGGGGTGGGTAGAGTCTCTGGGGATGGAGGCGCCTGTCCTGTGGACTTTCTAATAGTAGATGCTCTGCAGAGAGGGCAGTGGAGTCCCAATGATCTTTTCAGCTGGCTTCACCACTCTCTGCAGGCGTTTCCGGTCTGTGGCATCGGCATCTTCGTACCACACGATGATGCAGCTGGTCAAGATGCTCTCAACCCAAGTACAGCCACTGTTGAGTCCTTGCTGAGGAGTCTGAGGTTTGTTATGTTTGGATTATTAATTCTCAACATGAGGCATAATTTTGGGTGCAGCTTCCTCTAGTGGTGATGAGCAGTAGTACACTTTATAAGATGTAAAAACTGGTGATTGCGCTCCGTAAGCCGACCGCTAGCTGCCACCATCTCCCTCTGCATCTCTGATCTTGGTGTTTGCAAACAGCTCATAAAGAAAAGAGGAAGCTTGGGCCTGAATAAACATGGCTGAGTTGAGGGCAGTGTGGGGGAGGTGAGGCTGGGGTGTCAGTGTTGATGAGTGGTGTAATACTAAAACAGGAAGACAAAGCAGGAAGAGGTGTTCTCACACTACTTTGTGTGCTGCCAGTGCAGAAGGATTGAAAATATATTATTTCCTGTCACACTTGTATTTTCATGTTTAATTTAAAACCCTTGTTTTATTTTTCCAGCAGACATTTTGACCTATTTCAGCAGGAACCGCAGAGGTCTGAAAAGTAATACTTCAGTCCACTGTTTGAGCCTTGAACATGGGTGAAATTATGTGCTATGCCCAGTGTTTATAGCTCTTTGTTTTAATGGTTTTTGTCTAAATATGATTATATGTAAATTACAGCAGTACCCACTCATTTCTTTAATTTTGAATGCCTTCCATTTTCTGCAATCATCTATATAATCTATATTAAAAAAGAGCTTGTGCCGGTTAGTGATGATGATTACGTCAGAATTCAACAGAACACATGTGACCTGTCATTACTTAGCCTGCATCATGAACTGGAGGCTTGACTGTGAGGGCAAAAAGCAGGCGACTGTGATCTGCAGTGAGAATAGGGAGCAGGTAGAAGAGAGCCTGGAGAGAACCTGGAGGTATGCTCTCCAGAAAAGAGAAATGAAACTCAGTAGAAGCGACACAGAATGCATGTGTGTGAGAGGAAGACGAGCATAACAGTGAAGGTAGATGAGTTTAAATACCTGGGGTTAACTATCCACAGCAATGGAGAGTGCACAAGAGAAGGGAAGAACAGAGTGCAGGAATGGTGGAGACGAGTGTCGGGAGGGATTTGTGACAGGATAGGAGCAAGAGTGAATGGAGTGAGCCCTGCTGTGATGTATGGATTGGAGATAGCTGCACTGACAGAAAAACAGGAGGCTGAGCTGGAGGTGATGAGATTTTCACTGGGATTGACCAGGATGGACAGGATTAGAAATTAGTACATCAGAGGGACAGCTCAGATCAAATGGTTTGGAGACAAAGTTAGAGAGGCAATGCTGAGATGGTTTGAACATGTACTGAGGAGGGAAAATGGATATACTGGGCAAAGGGTGCTGAATATGGAGGAGGAAAAGAGGAAGACCACAGTGAAGGTTCAGGATGCAGTGAGGTAGATGATTCACTGTGGTGACTCCTAAAGAAAGCAGCAGCTCAAAGAAGGAGAAAAAAGGTTTAAAAGTTTGTTATGACAGTTGGAGCTTATAATTGTTTTTTCTTGGGATACCAGGAATATCTCAGTCCATGTGTATTAAATGTGTCGGTAAAACGATGCTTAGACATTCACACACTTACAGGATAGTCATTTAAAATGAAATTTTATGGTTCTGGATCATATTGTAACACCTCGAGTTTGCTGCTCATGATTTTAAGTGTAGGCCAGAATTTGATGTGTTTGATAAAATACTCAGTTCCTAAACCTCTCTATGCGATAGGCCTATCACATCTAACCACAGCGATGGTTTAGGTGCTTTACCCAAGAATGTGAACCAAGCATATCAACATACGCAGTAAATGAGGAAGTAAGGTGTGGCTGAATGGTTTCACCGTGCATTCAACTGAAAACACAGCTGTCAAGCTCAAACTATGAAAACAAAATCCTTTTTTTTCAGATCAATGCAGAGGTAAACAGTTTTTATTAAATAATCATTTCAGGAGAACATAACAAATAAAGTCCTTACAGTGATAAAAGGGACGGTATACAGGAGTTACAGTGGCACACAATACACAAGTATGGCTAAATGATTTCAATGTACATAATAAATTTGTTACAAAGCACATGTAATATATCATTTTCCTATTGCACTGTCCTTTCAATTTATGTTACAAAAAATATGCAAGTTTCTGTGTGTTAAGGCACATTTTATGTCATTCTGTGAGGTACAAACAACTTAAAAACATATTTACATACTTGAAAACGATTCTGTACAAACTAAAACACTTGACTGAGATAACACCGTACCTATCAAAGTATTTGCAATGCAACTTGTAACTATCTACCAGACAGAAGTGAAGTTACAGCCATTCTATAAATGTCCACTTCTGAGCACTGTGAGAACTGAGTTGAGTGTGACCTTGTCTCATATTTGCCTTTTAATAGTATTCAAGGAAGTGCTGAGACATCACACGCTTAATTTGTCTTCCATAGATGAGGTGCTTTGTTAGGCTGACTCCAACCAACAGAACGTCTCGCTGCAGAGAAAAAAGTGCAGTAAATACACACGGTTAAACGTGTAAACAAAGACTTTAGCCCACGACAGGAACTGACCCTCGCACTGGCACAGAGCTCAGTGGCTTGCTGTGCTGAGACTGTGAGCAACATAAATGAGTCATTTTTTCACCTCTGACACTGTATTTCTCAGTCTATGAAAGAAGAAGTGGAAAGAGAAGTCCCTCTTTTAGTCCAAACCACCACCGTCAGTGTGTTTCTGATGCCTTCAGTGCCCTTTTGTTGCAGGGTGATTAAAACAAAACAAAAAAAGAAAAAAAATTGAATCCTCAGTGGTGCGATGACTTAAACATTCAAGACGTTGGCTCTTGCTGTGCTGAGTCCTGAGGAGTTTGGTGAATCACCTTTTTCTTACGGACCGAGACCAAGTCGTAGAACGGATCTTTGGTGATACTTGCTCTATTTGAAGAGAAAAAAGAAATGGTTGACATTAGCTTATAGAACTAGATAGATTATTATTATTTAAATTGCTACATTTATTTAAAATGTGGCAGTGACAAACCTCTCTCTTAGCTGCAGTCACAGCTTCTTTCATTTTTTACAGCCAGTGCTATTTTTGCTTATAGTACTGTTTCAAAATGCACCAAGAGTGCTGATTTCAAAGAAAACTACATAAGTCTATGAAACAAATGACAGATCTATAAAGTCAGCACTAGAGAAGCATTTTTCTTTAGAAAGAGATTTCTCTCAGAAACTGTTAGAGACCGAAAACATCAGTAAAAGAAAAGTCTGCGCTGGAGTTTCTCATCAAGGAACAACGAGCGTGGCTACAAACAAATGCTAATGCACTGTGTTCTGGTTTTAGGCAGTTTATAAAGTGCTGTTAATCTTGCAGCACTTCCCCCAGGCAGCCAATCACAGTTGATCTTTCTGAACAACTTGGTTGGCATAATGAGATAAGACCGGGGTTCTTTGCATAAGCGGTGTGATTATCTGAACAAATTCAAAGGTGTGTGCGTGCGTGTGTGCATGCATGTGTGCGTATGTGTGTGGTCTGACCTGATGGCCTCAATCCAGGAGTCTCTCTCTTCTGCACTGGAGGCACAGATCGTGTAGGACTGGTGCTTCCCCTCCACCACCCTGCCATCCGTCTCTGTTTTACAGGCTTTGATCTTCTGCCCTCGACTGTTGGGGTTGTACAGCTCCAGACAGTACTAGACAACACAAGACCATCAACATGAAAGTCACTTTATTAATTTGCCAGCTGGTAGAATATGTTTGCCCTGTGTTGGATCAGCTGACTGATCTTACCGGTTTACGAGAGTATGCCACTTCTCTAACACAGAGATTCTCCAGCGGGATGATGCCTCTGGGCTCTTTATCCTGCAGACAGATCCAAGAGAGATTTATTGAGTCAAGTGGGTAAAAAGGAAGAGGGAATGGAAAAAACTGTTAGTGGCATCAGAAATAAAAAGAGAAACAGAAGAGATAGGGAAAGATACCTGATTATTTGTGACACTCTTACTGAAAATAAAAGCACATTTTTGCTGTTCAAAGCCCAGCAATACCATGTAAACGCACAGAGAATCGGGTCATACGTGCGTTCATTGGTCATTTTTGTCTGTGTCATTAATTTTCTTTTCTTTTTTTAAAGTAACTAGAAAAATGCTTGGGCTTTGAAGTCTTCAACACATAATGATCCTTACAGTGGTGTACTCGAAGTAATAGAGGCAGTTGTCCGTCAGGATGAACCATCGCCTCTTCCACGTCTTAACCCGACCTCCTGAAATATGGACACAACACAAACGTAGACCATTAGCTGCTGACATTGTGTCACTTGCATGCAAGCCCACATGAGAATCTTCCAATATTGGGTCATTTTCTTTGCGCTTCCTCTGTACTTTCCTGTTTGTGTAGTGACTTAAGCTATGATGCAGCACAGCAGCACAAAGCGGGCTTAACCTATCCTTGTCCGAGAAAAAGAACAAGTCCACTGTTTATGTGGTTTCTGGGTGTTGCAGAGAGTCATTTTACCAAGTTTGAGGAGCCATCCTTCTCTGTCAGGGTTGAAGAAGGTGTGTGTCAGATCATTCCCATCATCCTCTGGGATTTTGAAGGGCTCGTTGCGTATGCTCTCGTACAGTTTCTGTGTGTAGAGAGTTACATGATTAGACATATAACAAAGACCGCTGTTACAGCTAACCTGCTGGTGGAAAGTTGGCACGAGAGCAACCTGGATGTTTGTGTGTTTCTGTTCCATATTGTGTGGCGACTGTGAAATACAGGTATTACTTTCTCGAGGAGGGGAGGAACTGTGTGGTTTTACTTTCTCTTGAGAATACATTTGATTTTGTTTCATTTAGGACGTTTTCTACGCAGTGTGTTAAACACTTTAACACAAGCTCTTCTTATTTATCTTTTCTTATTAATCGTAATATAAGTTAGAAATGCCTGATAAATTTATGCCCAGAAGCTAAAATGTCAGCTGTGTAGCCATTTGAGGTCATTGCTTCCTGTTGTCTGTGTGGACACTGATATTTTTCTTTTTATTTGGAGAGGTTCTCACCGACAGCAAATCATCAGGTAGGTCTTCTCCATTGTTGATGCCTCTGTTCATTGAGATGAAACGCTCCAGAGTGGTTTTGTCCTTCACGTTGGGGTTGTGAAGGCTCGTGTTCAACATGATGATGGCAAAAGACAGGATGTAGCACGTGTCTGGTGTTAAGAGGAAGAAGCACACATGCAATGAGTAAGAGGAAGCACGAGCCAGAACTCAGCAGATAAATTTTTGGCGATTAATACATAAATACAGAATTGGTGAAAAGGAGAAAAAAACTAAAAAAAAAAAAAAAAGGAGAAAAAAAACCAAAGAAATGAAAATGATATGTGCAAAGACAAAGAAATGGCATGGTAATAATTATAAAGGACCACTCCACTGTCACACACACACACACAGTTCAGACAGGAAGTACAAATTCAGAATGCATATTTAGTGAAGCCCACCAGTTGACTGGAAGACGTTAAGGTTGCAGTCGCAGTAGCGTGTGGCAAAGGCCTCCATCATACGGTCGATCTTCTGAGCCTCCCCAGGCAGACGGAAACTCCACAGAAACTGTCTGTCATGCACGTACACACACACACACACACACACACACCACAAAAGCATAATACCTCAGGATGACATCAGTACATGTGGAGGCTGCTGATCACTATTTAGACAGTAGATACACTGTATGCCTGGAGCACATCTCAAACTCATGACTTTAAAACTGCTTTCCTCCTGAAGGAGTGATCAGCAGCAGCTCAGTCAAGACGAACTGTGGTGCGTCCATCTAATATGAGCATGCTAACATGTTTAGGCAGTAGTCACAACAAATACCAACAGGAACAGGACAGGAAAGGTCACATTTAGCATATGAATGGAATTCATTTCTTCTTGCTTGTAAAATTCTGGCAAATATCACATCAACACTCAGGCTGGAGCTGATTGGTCAGTTTTGCTTAGGCAGGTGTTAAAGTATCTTCGTGGCAGCCATAATAAGAGCTGATCTAGCTCTGTGAATACTAATGCTAATATTGAAATAGCTTCCCACAATTCATATAGATATATGAACTGTCAAGAGTTTTAGAAACCCACATGGAAACTATACTGTGCCTTTGTCGCTGCTACACTGAATTTCCCCATCGTGGGACTAATAAAGAGATTTCTTATCTTATCTTATCTTATCTTATCTGATTATGTATTATAAGTTGGTAAAATTTGATTGTTTTTTGAGTTGTCACGTAGGAAGCAGATGTAACATGGGTTCAGGGAAGTGCTAGTTAACAAAACAGCTGCATGCTCTGCTGCTTATTACTCTGTTAATTTCACATCATTCATACTAAATGCATTAGAGTCAATAATATGAATGAAAAGCAACCTTTTTAAACACAACCCTGTATGAGCTACATTTTTTAAATACAAGTGCAGGAATGAAGTTATTTATTCAGGTTGTCTCTATTTCTAACAACACAGACAGAACCCACTTGAAATGAAGTCCATGGTTTTTGACCTTAAAATCGAAAATATCTGCTGTAACACGTGAGAGCAGCACCTTGGTTCTCTTTTTCTACGTCCTCTACATTTGTTTTATTCTGATTATTTTTCAGTTAAGTTCAAGGCACAGTGATTGGGAAGACAGGATAACCCTGGTGACATCACTATTATCATGCATCATCAGGGTGATTTTTCTCAGACTTGTCAAAGATCCCAAAAAAGCAACAAACAACATTAAACAAACGGTTTCCGGGCTGAGTATTTATCCCCACAATGACTAAACCAATGTTTGTTTTTATTACTATATGAAGGAAATTTTAATTTGCAACACAATCTTTATATTTTTGACAGATATCATTTTCTTTTTCTATTTTTTTTTACTAATTTGATTTGTTTTTCTCCACAGTGCTGCAGTCATTTGCATCTGACTCTGTGAGTCTGAAACAAAAGGTGTAGAGTAACTTTCCTGCTGCTGGCATTTCTGAACCCTGAGCCTGTCATGCTGTGGAAACTCTGAGAGTTTGTGGCTAGTGTTGAGACTCATGACAAGTTACATAATGCTGCCTATTTGATAGCAGTTACAGTTTAGTGATTGTGGAAAGACTTTTTGATTACATATTATTATTAAGTTTTTTGCTCCTATTGTACGTTTGCTGATCTTCAGCAAGCAGAAATGTGCAACTACAAAGACGTCTGTTTTAAAGATGGATTTGTGTGTCAACTTTATATAATAAGAGTTTAAGTATCTAAAGTATAACTTCTGCATTATTCTAAACATCTGGGAGGGAATTGAATGAATTCTGCTTTTTAGTAATGCCATAATGGCATTCTGATGATCTGACTGTAGTCTCACTTTTGTGTTTGTTTAGCAGTTTAAAGGTCAAGGCTGTACCTACTACAGTTAGTCAGGTTTCATTATACTGCTACACAGGGATATGCAAATGTGTCTGTTAAATGATTATAAAGAAGAGTAAAGTTCATGAGGCAGCAGATGACTGGTGGCTGACCTGAGAGCCTGGACCAGGTTGAGGTCGGAGAACTCGTGTAGCTCCACGAAAGCCTTCAGGGTCTGAAGGTGGAGCTCGTCCCTGCGGGGCAGAGCATGAGAAAAATGCATGAAAAAAAAGGAAGGTATTCACCTTTTTCATGTGAGACCTAGCTCAACAATCTACTTAACAACTTTTTTGTGGGATGCACTGTCTGTCTTACACTACCATGAATCACCTTCTTCTCGTCTATATTTCTCAGCCTCCTCACTCTCTCTAATTCAGCGCCTGTTCATTTCATTCACGTCCATCCTCGTGGTTTTCCTACTGCTGTTTGTACACTCCTTTGTCTTCCTCACCTTTCTCCGAGGAATTCTCCAATGGCTGTCTTGTTGAGTCCTTCCTCCTTGTAGAGAAATTCAGCAATGGATTGGGCACTTCCATCAAGCAGCTTATTCTCCACCAAGTAACTGATTCCCTGCATGCAAGCAGATTGTTAAACAGAAGTGTCATATTGGGCTTTATTTGCACTTGCACCGGTAAGGATAATTTTTAGATTATGACATAGCACTTTAAATATGAACAGAAACATATGCACTGCCTGCTGTGGTTAATGTGTGCTACTTTCACAATGATCTCATCCTTTACTGGTAAAAGAGAGCAAGTTCACAGCATCTGTAATTCCAATTCCTTAAAACAAGTTTCTCTTCCTCTTTCAGCTCCATACAGTCTTTAAAGAGGAAAAGGATGTTTAAAATGTATTTATTGCCTGCATGCAGCTGCATATTGCTGTAATTGTCTTCCATGTAATCCAGCCTGATTACATTTCTGTTGTCACTTTTATATTGATTCAAGCTGCTCATGGTTTAAAGTAAAGCACTTCGAAGTCTCGCAGTCAACTTAAACAAATCTAAAAAAAAAACCCAAGTAAACCATGGTAATAATTATATTCTGTATCTGTGTGTGCAAACATTTGCATGCACAACAGCCATAACTTTGACCTTACAGCGAAACCACAGAAACTGTAGTGTGAACCGGCGTGTCTGTTCTGCTCACAGATTTACAGCCCCTTCAGCAAATGAGCTGCTCGATGAACGCGCTCAGCTGCAAAAGCTCAGTGACATGCAAACACTTTTTTAAACCCTTCAGGAATGACAAGAAGTCATTTCTCGTCAAGTAAGTTGGTCCAGCTCACCTTTTTGGGGTCCATGTTGAATTTCTTCTTCCCATTTGAGAATTGTTTGTTCTTCTCTATTGTCTTGCTGAAATATAAAAGAAGAAAAAAACTGTTATTCATGGACAACTCAAATAAAAAAAGCTTGATAAAAGTCTTAAATCTGGTCTTTTTCATTTCTTATTTACACACACAGCACTGTGCAAAAATATTGCATTAGTATTGGGGGGGGGTTGCAAACTATGACTGATATGCCTCTTTTCCACTAGTACCTACTCAGAGCGGTTCGACAGGACTCAACACGACTCGGCACGGTCTTGTCTTGTTTCCATTACAATTGAGGACCACCTCAATGTGGGTGGAGTCAATATAGCTATGCGGGCAGTATTCTCTTGACGTAATTTGTATGTGGTTTGCGTGCCCATTTTCTAGTTGTTGGATTTTAAAAATGGTATGGTTAATTCTGGTGAAGGAGTCACTATCATGCAATCAGTGGCATGCTGTTCTTCGACGTCACCTTTTCAGATCGCTTGGAACCCCGGCTGAGTGGATACTAAAAAAGTCCACCGTGTTTTACAGAGGGCTGCAGACACTCACTGCTGTTCCTCTTTCCTTGTCTTGTGCATACATACTGACTACAGTTTGAACCAAAAATTTCAAATATGGATTCATCCCTCGATCAGACTTGTTACCACTGATTTCAGCCCAGTTCTTGTGTAATGTGGCATACCTCAGTCTTTTCTCCCTGTTTCCCCTCCCTAAACAATGAATTCTTGACAGCCACCCTTACACTGAGAAAATTTCTGATGAGGCTTCAGTGAAGAGTAAATGGATTGATAGAGGGCCAGATACCTCCCTCAGGTCCTGTGTCAGGTCGTTGCTGGATTCTTTTCCTATTTCCTATTAAGGACGTCACTTTCAGATACTGTTCATCTGCTGTAGATGTTTTTTTTTTAGGCCTGCCACTTCTTCTTTTGAATTCTACTTGTCCAGTTTCCTCAAATTGTTTTAAGGATATACTGCACTCCATGCCAGCATATGTTATGTTATTGACTATTAAGTCAAAGCCTGGACTGCACAGAAAAGAATTTGTGAAAAAAGCAGCCAGTGTCAAAAGAAAAACCATGAAAGACCTTAAGAAAGCTTGGAGAACTACTGCTTAAGACCACTGTAAAATTAGAAGAAAGTCTGGCTCCTTGAAAACAAACTATAATGGAATGAGGCTCGGTACTGTCAAATTAATATCATATTAAACCATAATTATGTATTTGGGGATTGAACAGTATGACACAATCAGTGTAGTAGAAACATCTAAGATTCATAGATTGCAAAAGGTTTCATGTTATATCTCATTATGAAGCTTAGCTGTAAGTTCGATAAGGAAGTTCTGATCACTCATCTACTTAATTTCCCATGCTGTCAAACTCTGATACTGATATTATTGCTTCCAGTCCAATCATCTGTCTGCCCGCTTTCTTCAAGCCAATCAGCCTCTGCTCAGCATACTTTAAATATCACTGCTCATTTGTCATTCCTCATTTCAGGCTCATTCACACAACCCACCTCCTTCACATCGCCACCACCCAAATCTCTCAGAGCTCCTTCCAAGTCTCCATCTTTGTCTTCACCACCACCACCACTAGTCTCTAGCCTCTTTAATTCCTAATTCCTATCTCTGCTGCGCCATCAGAGTCTAATTGCCAAATGGATAATTGAATTCATTATTAACAAATCTTGTTCAGTTCCTCCTAATTGTCTCTCCTTATTGAACTGTATACATCCCTTCAGTATAAGGCTACAATCAACAGAATAGCAGCTTAGCAGAATAAGCCTGTTTGCTCATCAAAAAATAGCTAATCAATGTGTTGATGTAAACAACATGCAGTGTTTCTTCTACAAAATCTGTACTTTTGATAGCAACAATGCATGAAAAGTTTATACATGGAACAGGTTATTAATTACAGGAACAATTCAGCAAGTTGTTTGACAGACAGCATGTCACTGAGAGATGCAGGACATCTACAGGTTTTTTTTTTTTTTAGCTGAAGCATTATGTAGGTGTTCTAAAGAGGTGAAAAAGAAACATTGGTTCAGAAGGTAGGTGTAGGGTTTTTCCCCATATTACTCAAAAAAAAAAAAGCATAACTCACTTTTCTTCTGCAGATTCAAAGCTGAGTATCTGAGCCATGACATTGTCTATCTCCATCTTTAACTTCTGGACAGCACAGAAAGAAAGAAAAATACTTAACTTTTTGTACATAAACACAAATATACTGGTGTGATGACTGAATGCAGACACAGGTTACCTGGATATCATCCAGAAGATCTTTTTTATATGTCTTGATGCTTTCAATCTCCATCTTCTCTTCTGCTGTAAAATCTGAGGAAACTGCACAAACAGTGGAACCAGAATATGAAACTGATTCTGAGGAATTCAAATTCCACCAACCATTTCTTCGGATATAACAACTCTAAAACAACGAGCCTCATGTATGGTTTGACCAGCTGTAAAATCCCTTGAATGACGAGTTACGTATTGGAAATGTGTAGTATAGTTAAGGACAACCACAACACAGGGAACATGGTTTCTCTGGAAGATATGTGAGACAGGTGCTGTGGGTTTTTTTATGAATGATTTCCGTCACCACAAAACAGTACTGAATACTTTTCTTGAAAAACAAAGAGAATTGCAAATTCATGGAGAGTTTTTTTTTCATATTTCTGTTCAGTTAAACAGAAACATGCACAACTCCCCACTCAAATATTAATAGCATATAAGCCATAACAAAGCCTTAGCATCATTTTTTAATAACTATAAGGAAGAAAACAGTATTAGAAGTTATGTAGGTTATCCGTAATGCCTTAATCAGTTATGCTTTTAGATTCTGTTATTAGTACCATGTGGTTAGTGCATCACAGGGGCTTAATTATCTTAATGACCAACTTTCCTTCACCCTGCCTTAATAGACTGTTTTCTACTGCAGGAACCTGGGGGCCCATTGAGGGCAGCCCACACTTTTATGCTCCTGTCTGCACCTATAAGAGACTTTATATGACAGGCTCCAGGGGAGAAAAAGGTGCCTACACTGGAAGCAGGTCCTTCTGAGGGTCCTTGAAAAATCTTTGGGTATGGATCAATACTGAGTGGCTGAGCCCCATTTTGTTAAAAGAGAAATATATAAATAAAAAGCAGAATCAAGATGAAAAACAGGGAACTGCAGCTCTTCAAAACTCAAACATGGCCATGAGTCTGCCATATAAACAAACACCGTAAACAGCAATGCAACAGCATTCTTCATTTCCTCCACTCCTGTCATTATTATGCAAATTCCAAAGCGACAAGTTCAAATATGATAAATAAATTTGAGAAACAAAGCATCTTACAAATGCACTGACCTCCTGTTTGACATAAAAATTAATTATAAAGAAAAGCGTCAGACCCTTTGGTGGTTTACCCAACATCCTGTCAGCAAATATGTTCCTTTTATCTTTCTTTGTATAATGGCTTCAGTTATTGCTCTGAATGTTAGATAAAATTAAAAAGCTGTTTTTGGAAATTAGCCAGTGAAGAGTGATTCTTTTAAGGAAAAAATGAAGAAGCAAAATGTTTTTATAATCAGCGTGAATGTTACAATAAGCAAAGCTGAGTGTGTGAAAATGAGCTCTCTAACGCCCCCTCGGCAGCATCCAGTTCATAATGAATGTGCAAAAGATGTATTCAAGAACTATCCTTAGATTAAAAAAAAACAAACATGTTTTGATAAATTAAGTTAGAACAATGATAACTGTCAACACTTCCTGTATAGATATGTTGTTTGCTGTTAATGATGTGACTACACGGCTTCCAGTTCCCCACCCTTCCCTTCCTTTGCATATCTTGTGCAACAGAGCTGAAACCCTTAAGTCATCGCAACGTTCATTTAAGGAATTTAGATACTGAATTTAATCTGAAAAATAACCAGTGACCTAGTTACATTTTAAATGTAGTTTAAAATGGCATCTGACCAGCTTCCGTTTTAATGTTACACATGAAACATGAGTCTCTGTATGTGAGTCTCTTCCCCATTTCAGCTGAGACTCACATTGTATGACCACAGGGTGCAAACAGTGAAAGGTAGAGTATGCTGAACTGTATACCCATGACCAAAATGCTCCACCAAAAGCTGTCCTCACTGTACACTAAAAGCTTACAGCAGCAATAGTAGAATTTTTTTCTAAACATTTTTATATATAAATATGTAACTACTGAAATTTGAAGCTTCTCTATCAACCAGCTGGGTCACTATTTAAGATCTAATTTATGTTATGATGTCCAGTGTGTTCATGATAAGTCTTTAACACTAGAGGATCACACGCGAAATACATTAACACTGACAGAAAATCTTTAAATATCCAGTAAAATATCAGTACATTCACAAATTAAATTCTCTGTAAGCATTAAATAAATGAAATAAATAATTAGCAACATCACAACAAGAAGGAAACTAAATCAAGTCCTACCCATTTGGCAATCAGTCATTTATGTCCAAGGATAGAGAGAAAAATGCAACACCAAAACAGCTACACAAAGTCAAAGTATCAGGGTATGCAGGCTGCCTCCGCACATAGTGAATTAATAGCTGAATGAAGTAGATGTTGTCGTTTAACCCCACCCCTTCCCCATCTGTCACAATGCCACTGCATACATGAGCACAGAGAGAGAGAACCACAAGGAGGTCGCACTTCAAAATAAAATGGTTCATAAATGAAATGAGAAGTAAGTTTTCATATTCAGAATTTATTTTTGCAATCAAAGAAGTCATCGTGTCTATGTTTTCAAATACACATTAGCGCAAACAGTACAGGTCAAACACAGATATTAAAAAAAAGACTGCTAATGAGGTTTATGCAGACCAGAGATTTTCTGCAACACCAGCAGACATCCTCCGCTGCTATGAGGTCGAACCTTTGAGTGTTTTGACACACGGTTGTTCAGTGAAACTCTGCAAAGCTGCAAAACTGACCAGGAAATGATTATTATTATAATATTATTTTATAATGAGGCAAGTCATGAAGCCTTGACATCTTCCAGTATTGCTCTTTAAATGGTAAAATGTGGCCCCAATCACAATAGATTTTATTTAACTAAAAATGTGCTACTTTTATTTTGAAGATTCTGCCCTCTTCATGCTTTACTTTTTGTGTTGTAGTTTTTCTCTCAGGGGGATTTGACAGTTGAAAGGCCTGCACTGTGGGAAAAGTGATGGGTGGTTAATGTGGTGGTGTTTGCATGTTGCATCCTGCCACTGTAACCCTATACCAATTGGGGTGCTACAGTATTTTCAATACATTTAGGACACCATAGTGAAGTTATTCTAGGAACATTACTAGAAGTAGACAAGACCATATGAATATACAGTCATTACAATTCAACCTAATAATGCAGCTATTGGAAAAGGGAGGTTTTCAAATGTATTCTGATTTATTTTTCTTAAAAAGAGAAGGTAAGAAATATAATTGATATAAGAAAAACAATGGTTTAAAGAACTGTGACAGATAGTCAGAGAGCATCTCTGCGTTGCCAACTCAGACTTTTAAATGTGACAAGTTACCAGCAAAAATTATTCCTGAAGTGCCATCTAGTGGTTACAGATGAACATCACAGGTACTGTTAGTCTCGCATGGCTGTGTGAAGATGTGTGTTTGTCTTCAAGCTCTTCAGTTTTCTTTCTTATTTCATTTCTTTCTTACTTTCCATGAACTGCCAAATTTCCTCAGGCAGCTCATTGCACCTGTGTGATAAGGAACGTCACCAAATTCAGAAGCTATTTCCTCCAGAAGAGACTAAATTGCCAGTGATTTAAACCTTTGCCGCTTGTGAAGTTCACTGTCTGTGTTACGGGGCTCTTGACAAATTCTGTCTTCAGGATTTTGCTGTGCAGCGTTTCCTGGTGTGTGAAGCTCACCTGTGCAGGTCTCCTTCTGCATCTTCTAACACATCCATCCCACAATTTCAGTCTTTTTCCACGCACAAACACACGGGTTTACCTCCGATATCAGCAAACAGGTCCTCTGCCTCTCATCTGTTTTCAAAGTCCACTTTTTGTTTGGCCATTTTTGAAGATCAGGCTAGCAATGTTTTTGACCAATGTTTTCACTGCACCTTTGTGCTGCCCTTTTTACTTTACAGACACATAAACTGAAATTAACCCACAAAAAAAAAAGTATTTGTCGGTGGGAACTGGTATTATGCATGTTATGAGCACATAAATGTGTTCGTAGTGTCAGGAGTGCACCACAAGTGATTGCAAGGTTTAAGGTTGGGTTAAGATGTAGGTCATTATTTGACATATACTGTTGAAAACTCCAGGAAGTGAATGTGTGTCAGTGTTAGGTCCTCTAAAGCAAGGGAAACATAACTCTGTGTGTGTGTGTGTGTGTCTGTGTGTGTCTGTGTATGTGTGTGTGTGTGTGTGTGTGTCTTTTATAAATGTGGTTTATGGACTCAAACTTTTTATAGCAAAATTATAATTGAACTAAATAGATTTTAGACTCCATATGTGCCTCTCTGGTAAATGTGCAAACAAAAGAGGAAGTTTTAAAGAAAACTGTTATTGCTCGCAGAACCTTCCTCTTTGTGGCTGTTTCACAGCTTCTGTCTGTTGCAACAGAGACAGTATCTGTCACAATGATGCCTTTTTTTATACATTGGCGTGTTTTAAGCACAAGTTCTGTTGTTTGAAAGAAGAAAAAACAGGAAGGAGAAATGAGTGCAAAAATGAAGGGAGAGACACTAAGAAGAAGAAGAAAAAAACAGCACAGGGAGGGGAGGGAGGTGTGCAAAAACTTCCGGTAGTTGCATGCTCTTCAGCGTCTCTCAGCCTTCCTCTCCGAGTCTGTTTCTTTCAGGGTGAAGAGCACAGGCGAAGCTGAGCGGAACAGGATGCAGGCTATCAAATGTGTGGTCGTGGGAGATGGGTATGCTATTATTTTATTTTTTCACCTAACTTGTTATAAATTAAGTGGCCTTCAAGTACTAAATTATGCAATGGGGGCCCAGCTGATGCTTGATAAGGGATTGGCCCCAGGCTCCGAATTTTGGGTAATCACATAGAGCTGTCAAAGGTTCTCACATGGTAGGGGCAACAGTTTGACCCACTTCAGTGAGATGGCCGTACGTTCCAGTGTAAAAGAAACTTCTGTGCTTCTGGATTATTACTTTTGAAGAACAAATTTTGTCCAGTGTTAACTTGTAAATTTTCAGGTGTGTGTTTGACAGCGGTGAATCACAGTGAGGGCGCTGGAAGAGCCGTGCAGGCCACAACATGCAGGAAAATGCTTTAAAGCAGCAGAAATCCAAAAATCTTCAAAGGTTAAAATCCAAGAAATGCCAAAAAGAGCAGTTCAGAAAATACAAATTGGGGGGGGGACTTAAAAAAGAGGCATAAAGAACCAGAAGCTCCAGTGTGTAAATGTTTTACCTCACTGTGCTTTTGATATTTGAAAACATGTTGAAATTATTTGCCCTGAAGGCTGAAATGTGCTCGAGTAAGGCGTTTGGATAATTACTCATCTGCTATCAAATGCGTTGATCCTTGAAGGTGGGGCAAAATGGCTGGCTGTCACAATGAAGGAAATTATAAAGCGGAAGTTCTACAGTTGTTTCTAAAAACGATCAGTAAACACTTACAGAAAATTCAGCATCCAGAGGCAGCGCATGGGTACTGCACTGTGTGTGCTGAGCTTCCTGGTGTGTGACACTGATTTAAAAATACAGACAGAGAAGCAGTCAGAGCTGCGTCTGTAAATATTTGCAAAGTGAGTCATCTGTCATTGTCTTTATTTACATTATCACTTACATAAAACTGTTAGTTTTATGTAAGTGTATGTCATTTAAACAAAAACAAAATAAAGATGTCACTAAAGGATACCTGACTACTGTTTCGACTGTTGACGGCAGACAGCGGATGCTGGTTTTGATTAATTATGACTGATATTTAATTACCTGTTTATTCCAAAGAGTGTACCATTGTAACCATAATGATGAAGGTGCCTCAATGAATTTCAGCCAGTGTTCATGCACAAGCAAAGTCAGTGCCCGAAAGAACCAAACTATCTTGACATTTAAAATATTTAAAGTAATTATCGGAAATACAGTGTTACAATAAACACTGTGTAGGAACTACAAGCTGAACTTTTCATGGATTTTATTTCATTATTTTTGACTGTTATCTACAACCTGACACAAACGTCAGTTTCACCTTTAACAAATGTTTCTTTAAAAACACAACACCAACGCAAAGGCAGTCAGGAGGAAGTCATTGTTGGTATGCTTAAAAAAACAAAAACAGATTTTTTGAACAGCTTAGAGTTCTGCTCTGAGAAAATACTGATAAATTTGTGAAAAAGTTTTTAAAGTGTTGCTTATTGAAATATATGACAGATGCATTGTGAATAATCCAGCCAGCCCTTTGAAAGTATGTGTATTGGCCTTATATGACAACAAGGAAGCTGTCGAATCTGCTGCTGCTGGTGGTAATTTCCACACTGATTTCTCATTTTTGATCACCTCTGCTAGGTAATGGGCTGAGGCTTTGATTAAGATCAGTTTATTACAATAAACAAAGGATCTGCAAAGATGTTGCACTTAGCTTAGTGGACTTAGTACTGTACTTAGTGTACAGTGTGCATTTTTTTCTGTAAGCGGTGGCTCCTACTTTCGAGTTTAGGATTCCATCAGTTTCACCTTTGTACAAGTGGACCTTGTAGAGACCTCTTAAAAAAGTTTCTGTGGTATTTAAACACATGTTTTTGACTCAGCTAATATTGCTATTAGTGTATATCTAACCGATAGAGAAGAGGAAGTTCCTTTCAGGTTGTAGGGAAGTCTCCTGTGAGAGTCTCAGTTTACAATGTAACAGCACGAAACAAACATTCAGAACACTTTAAAAAAGACTAAGCCAAGAATAACAACAACACTACACAACTCCAGAGTAAAATGACTGAACTCCAACCAATTATCAGAAAAAAGTGGCATCACTTACCCATGCTTGTGATGATCTTTGGGGAATCAGAAAAGTGGAGAATTGGGAGCTGAGGATGCGGTCATAGCAAATCAGCTGTGTTGCTAAATCTATCTTCCTTCACCTGTTCATTTGAAGTTCATTTGAAGAAGGAATGTGATTCCATCAGCAGCCAAGCTAATAAACATGCTAGCTTTTGATGCTTGTACCTTTAAAACTTTATGAACTAAACAGATGAATTGTAAATGATGAATTAAATATTACACTGCAGAGACAAAGGAAAGGAATCTGGGAAGCTGCAGCAGAGTTAGCTGTATTCTGCATAATTTGGCACCTGCAAGACAGTCCTCTATAAACAGGAGTCAGTACGGCTAAATCAGGTTTCACAGACAAATTAATGTGTCTGAAATGAAATGAGATTTATTTCCCCCATTACATAAGCTTCCCCCATAAAAGGAGTTCTTTTATGGGGAAGCTTAATTTTCTCACAAAATGCTAGCATTCTGATGCTAAGCTACAAGCAATGATGGGTAAAATCAAAATGGCAAATGCCGTAAAGTGGCTCATGGTGCTGTGACATTCCTAAAAGTCAGAGAAAGGCATTTTACTACAATCAAAACCCACACAAATAATTGCTCCATAGGACCTCATTAATGACGTGAGCACCCCGATGAAGCTGGAAGCCCAGAGAGTCAGCATTCTTGATTACATCAGAAGTTCCTGGCCAGTAAGGCCTAGCAATGTGCGTTAGCAGTTATATGGTACGTACAGTTATAAAGCTAGATATCATTCATAAAATACAGGAAACATAAAACCTAATTAGTGATAAAATAGTCAAGTCCCCCAGAGAAATCAAAGTTTTACTCAATTCTCAATTCTTTTTCTTGCATGTTCAGTTTTAGACGTGTGTGATTAGCTAGTTGACATGGTTTGTCTAGTTATCATCTTTTATTGAGGTTTATTCTTTCCAGATGTCAGAATATAATTTGTTGTGATAATGGCAGGATAATGACAGGAAGAATATATATATATATATATATATATATATATATATATATATATATATATATATATATATATATATACACACACACATTGAGGTGTAGAGCCTGAGAAGGTAAAGAATAAGAGCAAAGAGCAGAAATAACAATAAAAGTAACAATAACAGAAATAACAATAAAAAATAAGGATCAGATCATTTATGAATACGCAGGAAGAGAGAGGCAGAAATACTTTTTTTTCTTTATAGCTCGGTGTGGCTGGTTCCTGTTTTCAGCTCTAACTGAGGCTTCTGAAACAGTTCAGTTCCTTTTTGACTCACACTCAACCACAAACACGTGTGTGATGCTATAGTTATGAGAGCCATCATTGGCATTATTTAATCCATGACCCACAGCCCTGACTCAAACCTCTGCATCTGACCTAAACCCTGTAACCGTAGCAGTGAGACCAACTCTCAAACCCACATCAGCCTTTTGGAAAAAGTTACAAACTTACAAAATTGCATCAGATTTGACCTCTAAAGCTCAAACTCACAAAGTCAGAAATGCACACACACACCCTGACAGCTCTCTCAGTCATTATCTGGGGCGCTCATACAACCACTGAGTCATCTTGTTCCTAAATGCTAACTTTTGTAACGGCAGCCATTTTTGGGTGCTGTGTGGTGCTTTTTTTTTCAATTAGAAAGGATATAGATTTTCTTGTCGTGGCTGTTAACCTTAGCAAATTCATCAGAAACTCTGAACAGAATATAAAACCAGAAGTAATGGTTTTTGTTAGTTTTGTGTGTGTGTGTGTGTGTGTGTGTGTGTGTGTGTGTGTCTGTCACCTGAGTCATCTAATAACTGAAGAAATAAAAAAAAACCCAGGTCACATCCATGTGATAGACTGTAGCTTTAAAGCGCTCTTGGTAAGCTTATACCATAACTTACCTTCCATATAGTAAAACATAACAAAAATATTATAATAATTACTAAAATTAAATATAAAAAAATAGAAAAGAAACCATATTCATGAGTAGATCAGTATGAGACATAAACAGTACCAAATCTTTTAGGATTTATATATAAAATATTTAGGTATAAAATATAAACAGTTTGTTTCTAGCTCATCTGCATGTTTGGTCATATGTGATATTTTTGAGCTGTCAAACCAGCGATAAAAGAACATCAGTGCAAACATGTTTTATTTGATAAACACGTGTATGTCACACATTCTTGTGTCAGAGGTGGACTGAGATAAAAAGATGAGCTGGTGGCTTCCTTGCAGATTGGGTTTGTTTGGTCATTTATGTAAGCAAAAAAAAGAGATTTATCAGTGTGACAAAGACTGGGATTTAGAAAACTGAGCTTCTGATCTCCTAGTATCAAACTGGAGGCTCTACTGAATTCTGTTGGATGAAAGCAAACAGGCTGAAGCCACTCCTCATATAGCTTATGACCAATCAGAGGTACCCAGAATGTAGTCGACTTGAAATACGAGTGCTCCGGTGAAGCCTGGGCACGAGTTCTGTGTGCTGCTGTTGAAATGCTGGCAGCAAATCAGTGGAACAAAATAAGAAGCAGGCTTGTTGACACTTGCTGGATCACCTTGCATGCAGCCGTGCAGTCTCATCACTGTGGATGTTGCAACAGGCTGAACGCAGATGACTGCATTTCTGTACGCTAGAAACATAAAAACAATGTTTATACTTAGAGATGTCGGTGCACCTACAAAATCTAGATTTTTTTGACTGTGTTGTAGAGTGTTTTCCCACTCAGACATGCACAAAGAAACTGGGCAAGCCGCTCACAGATTGAATCTGTAGCACTGTGGATGTTAAACAGCCTCCAAATAACATATCAGAATTTTTTTTCTCTTTAAAAGTTTAGTTTCAGTATGTATGTATTAATGCAGATGTGCATATTGCATCATCCCCTGTCAATAGAACATATATATATATATATATATATATACACACACACACACACACACACACACACACACACACACACACACACACACACACACTGTTTGGTACTGTTTTGTGATTGTTAAAGTTTCCCTTATTTAAAAGGTTTTGCATTGCTGAAACTGTTCGTTTTCCTGATGTCTCTCTTTGTGTTTATACTTGTGTTATTTAGAGCTGTGGGTAAAACATGTCTTCTCATCAGCTACACAACCAATGCCTTTCCCGGAGAGTACATTCCGACTGTGTGAGTACTACATGTACATGAATACACACACACACACACACACACACACACACACACACACACACACAGACGCACACACACAGACGCACATTTCTTTATGATGCACGTGATCAGTCATGTATTGTATTAGGACACAAACAGTGTACAAATACAGGAGAGACACTCGTGTGCTGCGGTGCATCTGGAGATGTCTGATGGTAACACAGGCAGGTTTGGGCTGGCAGCAGCCTGCAGGTGATTAAAACATATTTCTGCTCCAAGCTTGCTTAGTCAAAACTCAGCTGCTTACTGCACACAGTGAAGGAGAGGCAAGAAAAGAGATGTACTCCTTTTTCTTAAGAATGAATGTTGCTGAACTAAGCACAGCTACTCAAGTACTGCACCTGAGTACACTTTTGATGTACTATTTTTGAGTATTATATTTTCATTCAACACAATACTTCCACTAAAGTGTAGATGGAAATTTTTAACTTTTTAATGTTAAATTCAGCTAAATATTAATCTAATATATGAAGTACTTATACATGTGTTGTTTTTATATAACCTAAACCTCTCAACAATATATTTAAAAACAGATAAGAAAGATTATATGATTAGCAACTATTTTGATAAACATTAAAAAAAGTCTCATGCAACAACACCCTAAATTTTAGTCCATTTATTCAAATTTATTTATTCAATCATTCTTATTTATTACAAACAGTCTTATATATAATAGGTTAAAGAAATACAAGCTTTCTGAGATGCTCACTCTGGGCTGTGAGTAACAGTGATGATCTTTCTTGCTATTTCTACAGTTTTATAAATGAAGGAATAAAGTGTTTAATTGAGAAAATAATAAGCAGAAATATTTAATGGAATCAGTCCTAAATATCAGTCCTATACAAAATATGCTGGACATTTGCTCTAAATTGAGTATTTCTACAATGCAGCATCAGCATTTTTACTTAAGAACTGAATACTTCTTCCACCAGTGGGCGCTGATGTCTACTTCAAACTGTCAGGATCTGACATGCTACGCAAAAGAACACTTTTAAAATAAGGTATTTTCATATGAAATATCAATGCAATACAACTACAAGTGGTAGTAAAAAGGAAAATTATGCAATAAAACATTTCAGTGATTCAGTGATGTCACGCTGTACTCTGCAATATGAAGGAGCAGAACTTTAGACAAATCACCAGGACTCATCAGGAAGACCTGTAAATGTAACCTCTAAAAAGTTATAATCAACTCTAAAGTCAGCTGGTAAGTGGTAAAGAAAAGCCTGAGGTGTGTCACGCTTTTAAAAAGCCTGTCATGGTTTTGTTTTTGTTTTGCATGAGCTGAAGGCTGAATTGTGAACAGGGAAGCAGAGTGCTTCTAAAACAGAGCTGAGTGTGTTGATGAAGATTTTTAGCATTTTATTATTTTTGTTTTTTTAACAAAAACAAACAAAATTTGAATGACACTAAACTGGATTTAATTCTTCAGGTGCAGCTATTTAGCATTAAGTGAACACACAGTATGTCCAACTGGAAGCCCCACACACTGAGAAATGAAGCTGCTATGTTTATTTGTGACCACACAGGGGGAGTGCGACCTCATTATGTACTGTGGCCTCGTAATAAACATGGCGTTCATGCCAAATACACCAAAATGATGCGGTTGGTCATGAAATATTTAGTTCATGGGTTACGTTTGTTTTTTATTGTAAACAGAATTTCACTGGTTAAACCATCAATGAGCTGAATGAGAGTTTAATGAGGGAATAACCAGTGAAATGAAAGGCTGCCTCTCACTGATTGATTGATGGCTGACCTTCTCTGCTCCCCACAGATTCGACAACTACTCAGCCAATGTGATGGTGGACAGCAAGCCAGTCAACCTGGGCCTCTGGGATACAGCTGGGCAGGAAGATTACGACAGACTCCGCCCACTGTCCTACCCACAGACGGTACACAATCACACATATACTCGAAGCACTTTTACAGTTCATTAAAACAGCCAAAATTTTAACATCACGTGTTGTACTGTGATGTGGCTAAATGCTTTGTTATTATACTTTTGGAGCTTCTCCACAGTAGAAAAGAAAATAATTTTGTCCTGTGGAATAGAATCAGTCAGTGGTGTTTCTTAAACGTTATGATGTCATTTGTGTGAGAACCCGACTCTTAGAGTTTGTCAGGAAGTAACAGATATAGAATTTATATTATATGTAATGTCAACCAGTGAAACTTGCAATATCTAAAATCTTGCATCTCTTCTACTCTCTTGTCTCCTCGTCTCTCCATTCAGGATGTTTTCCTAATCTGCTTCTCCCTGGTTAGCCCAGCATCCTATGAGAACGTCAGAGCAAAGGTGAGTTTTGTCTCGCTGTGTATGACGCCTGCCTTTCAGTTGCCACACAATGACATAGTCCTAACACAAAACCAGCAGTTGTTGCCCTGCATTTTAATTCAAACAAACTTAGTTACCATTCATATTACTGGCAGGTATAGTTGAAAGAGTGTGTGCATGTCCATTGTAGTCATTATTTCCCCATGCAAACCTTCATCCACCTTTGTGTATTACCTGGCATCAGAGCTTCATCTCCCTTCACCTTGTTTTGTGTCCTTCACCTCTAACCCCTCCTTGGTTTTGCATGTTCCCCTTTCTCGCTTCTCATTTAGTCTTCCTTTACTCTGTATTCTGCCAGTGGTACCCTGAGGTGCGTCACCACTGCCCCTCCACACCCATCATCCTGGTAGGCACCAAGCTGGATCTGAGGGATGAGAAGGACACCATTGAGAAACTGAAGGAAAAGAAACTTGCACCTATCACCTATCCACAGGGCCTAGCTCTGGCTAAGGAGATAGGTCAGTCACACTTATTTTATTTGCTTAGCTACTGGTTTAAGAGTTGAAACCCTTCTCACCAGTGATGATATGAAACAAGCATTTAACTAAGGACTTTATTGCTCAGCAGATTTTCTTTAGGTAAGATTATGACTAATGGCTAATTCACTAAGAGAAAGGCTGTGATTGCTTTAACAGTATATCTCTCTCCCACTAGTATTATTTAGTTATTTGTCTCCAGTAACAGCCGGAAAAAAATAATTGCTCCATCTTTCATGCTTAGTTCCATTGTTACTTCACTGTTCTCCACATGGTGGCTTGTCTGTTCACTTGTCTGGGATCCATACATTTTGTCACACTGGAAGAATATGGATATTTTATACATCCTTACTGTTGTTACAACAGCTTTATTTCCTCATGCAATTTTTATATCTTTGATATAAAAAATTTCTTGAGGAAAAACCACAGAGGCAGAAAAATATTGGAACAGCAATATTAAGCAGGCTAATGAGGTAGTCAGTCAATCAGAAATGATTTTATTTTCTTTACCCTCCTTCTCTTTGTCTTTATGGTTCTCTGTAGTTTTATTGATGTATATGTGTGCTTGCATGTATGTGTAGATGCAGTAAAGTACCTGGAGTGCTCAGCCTTAACCCAGCGTGGTCTGAAGACTGTGTTTGATGAGGCCATTCGGGCCGTCCTCTGCCCTCAGCCCGCCAAGGTCAAGAAGAAGCCCTGCTCACTGCTGTAAATGGTACGACTGAAGAAAACACACAGAGGAAGAAGAGGAAGAGAGATTAGAAAGAGTTTGAGAGATGAAAGAAACAAAGGGAAATGTACATAAGGAACATCTTAAAAGAACACGTAAAGGAGAGCAGATGGTTGATGGCTTGTTTTCTTTTCCTTAATCTTAAATCTGAAGATTGATGTTGTCGATACTTATCACTAAAAGATGATTCAGAAGTTTCTTTTCACACATATACTGGACATAGACATTAAAGAGACAGGAAAAGGCAGACAGTCACACAAAAAGACACAAGAGAATAAAAATTCGGGTTTTTTTCATATACTTTGTATCCCCAGTCACTTTTTTTGCTGAGAGAAAAAAAAATACATTTGTCCTAAATATTGAAGGAGAAATAAATTTTATCAATCCTACATGCACCATTTTAACCATAAGATTCATGTGGTCTCTGTTTTAGATTCTCACAGGAGCAAAGACGAGAAAAAGGACTGCAGACCCTGAAGATCACTTGTAACTAGACCTAGTTTTTTTTTAAAAAATGACTTGATGGCATTTATAATACAACAGTAGCAATATTTCATGTACAGCATAGATTGTTTGTTTTTTTAAAGTTCATTATAGATGCTGCACCAGACACGATTACTTTGTAAAATATGCCACGTTACACATGCGAAGCATGCTAGCTTCATCCACAGTACCAACAACAACAATATATAAAGATGTAATGAGAAACTTAAAATAAAAATGACATTTGTAACTGAATGAAAAATAATATTTTGATATTTGTTCATTGTTTTTGAGGGTCATGAATGTGATGAACAGAGATGGTAATTTTATGTGAGGAGGGAGCAAAGAAAACTTTGTCTGAATAAGATTTAACAGTTATTTTATTTGTTGTGGTATTAAAATAAAAAGAATTTGATCCCTTAAAAGCTTCAGATTATTTTTCAACAGCATGTGACTTCTTGGAGTGAATGTCAATACTGAATTTTGGGGGTATAATTATTTATTATTATCAATGTATAATTCATACTAGTTAGCAACTTACAGTGACGTTCTGGCACCACTTTTTTCAACTACTACATTACCCAGTATTGTTTTCTGTAGTATTTTCTGTAAAAAGGAAAATTTTATATCAGACTATAGAGCATATTCAGAGTGTAGAGGCAGACTAGGACATGATTGATAATTTTGATTTAGATTCTTTAAATTCTTCTTAGCAGCTCACCATTCACCTCTGGTTTGGCTTTTGTTATTTAATGCCATCTGAGTCACTGGATTAACAAGAGTTATAGTATGATGTACACTAACTGCACAGGTATTTAAATAGGACCTTTAATGTGTTCCTTCTGTCATTCATATAGAATCAGAATGGCTGACATGCATAATAAATATGGCTTTCAAAAAATGTGTTCAGTACATATACATGTGACCCCAGTGAGATTAAAGTGAAACCACACTCAAAACAGACACACAAGTTGCAAATTTTACACTATATATACATTTTAGAGAAAAATGGAAGTTCACAATTTATAGTTATGTGAAGATATTCAAGAGTACAAATAACACACCACACATGCTTCTTGTAGAGCTGACTATTTATTCTAAATGTTTGGTTATTTCAATTTACTTGTTAATGTTCTTATTTATCCACTCAGTGTAAGAACAAACCCTCAAGGAAACAGCTGGCAAACTAGAGACACATTCACCACTACCAATATGTACAACATATATCTTTTTGCCATATATCACTCCACCACCAGAATCACCATAAAGAGAGAAAAATATAGGTTATATGACAATTTTATTCAAAAATATCTGATAACTACACAGCAGATATAATTTAATGTTAGCAGCCATTCCAACTCACCCGACATGTATCCACATCAGTTTCTTTGTAACACACCCTGTTTTTTCTGGAGCTTTAAATGGCAGCTTTGAATAACACTTATCCACTTCTTTGTTGGCACAGTCACTAACGCACATAAGTACACATAAAGTCTTTTGAATTTTACAGAGGACTGTTGCTTTTCCCACTTTCCACCAGTAGGTTAAAGACTCAAAGTCTGTCTTCCTTTCTTTCCAGATTTCAGAGATAAAAACAGTGTTAAACCATGACGAGAATGGCTACATCTACAGGAAAATTGGTCCCATGAGACAGAAAACACTGGCCTTTCACTGCAAACCCCAGTCTGTTTAATTGTCTTTATTACTATGAATTTCTTGCAGGAAAAGTATTTCTAAATTTTTTGCAATCATTTCTGAAATAAATACCCTTGTCTGCCAGTTTCTCACACTATTCAGATTCAGTCCTCACTGTAAATGGCAATAAGGAGTTGTGTCTGAAACAACAAACATAAAACACTCAAATGTCAGATGGCCTGACAAACTTGCAGTCAAAATAATGTCTTATAGATGTCATTACTTCTTGAACCCAGCCACATGGTATTGATGATGTGGAGAAAAACACATACACACTGTTTATTCACCTTAATTCCTTTAAGTGCATCTTATACTATATTATGATTCTGCACATCAACCTGCACTGAAAATGAAGCAGGGATGTTGACATTGATTTGAATTAGCTCCACCTCTAACAAGCCAGATCAGTAACTAATTCATTAGTCTTTCCCGTAGCTCAAAGTGTAGATCTTCTGTAGATCCACCATTGTGCTCACTGTGACACCTGAAAGAGAAGGTCCTTCATCAGACTGATTTACAACAACAGCTGCTTAAAAGGCAGCACATTTGCCCTTAAAAGATGAAAATAACTGACTGAACAGCAGTATGAAACTGCATGTAGCATCCTGAATTACACTGTTTAGCAAATTATGAATTAAAAAAAAAATTAGGTTCTGTTTTTGTTGAGATTCTCTATGTTCCCAGTGAATCACCTTTACCTCTTGCTTCAAGTCTGTGAATGTTTGGCACCAAATCCATGAAATTATCTATGCAGATAAATAAACTGTATTAAACCTGGAGATGAATGTTGTTATCATTTCTTACAGGTATGCAATTGTAGGTGTGCATGGGGGTCAAGTAAGAGCAGAGAAAACTGTTATCATATCTTGAACACAGCTCTGCACAGTGGGTGCCCCCTGCTCCTCTGCTACTGTGATATTCATGGATATTTAATTTGTTTCAAAATTTTGTATCTAATCAGCAGAGCAGAGTAGAGAACAGGTTGCAGAGTATGACACAATATGATCAGAAGGTGAATTAAAAACATCAAGGTGTATGAATAAATGGACTGACTTCATATTTGACTGCTGTGGTTTACACACCTGACCACATTTGCATTGATAAGTCAACGGCACGAGTACATTTTTACTGTGGAGCTGATAATATTTCCAAGAAGATGTCAGCTCTCATGGTTGGCTGTCTGGCAGTGGAATTATGCAGAACAGTTCCTGTGACTGAGCACAGCCTGTGAATGACTGATTTTAGAAGGTGCTTAAGCTTGTTTGCCAGTATTTTTGAAAAATATTTGTAATTTGTACATATCAGAGCCATATCTCCTTTTTTAGGGAGAAGAGAAAGCAACACAATGACAAGATGCAGTGTGGAACCAAGGCATAATGTCGATAACAAGCTTCCATATGTTGGAGACAACAACGGACTCAAGCTGTAAGTGTCAGATTGTGGAGAACACCTGGCATTTTCAGCTTGAGTCCCTTCTTGGAAAGAGTCACGAGCATTCAAGAAAAGATAATCGTCTCGTGATCTTGAGAAAACGAACTTTGGGTAAATTAACTCCAGATAACGAGTTAATTTACCGATGGTTTTCTAAAGTTTTCTCAAATAATGAGTTATTTATCGTTATTTATTGTTATCTCAAGAAAACGGTAATCGTTATTTCATGATGACGAGATAGTTATCTCGTTATCTCGAGAAAACCATCAGAAAAAAGCTTACACGTACCACATCTGCTCTCGGCTTCCGTATATTTTTTTCCTTCATCTATGTTTTTATTTTTTTACACTGTTACTCGAGAGCTCTGCACAAAAATTCCTTTGTACCCTTAACCTTGCATGTGAGTACAAATGGCAAGTCAAGTCTCTTGAATCTTGAAATCTTACATGATAACATGAAAATCTTTGAGAGAAGAAATAACACACAAAACACACATTTTTTGTAGAGCTGATTATTTATTCTGAATGTTTATTTTGTTTCCATTTACATTCCAGTCTTCTTTTTTATCCAGTCAATGTAAGAACAAACCCTCAAGGAAACACCTTTTCTCACTTTAAGGCATTTACCAGTGCTAGTAACATGTACAGCATATATCTTTTTGTCATATAACACTCCACCACCAGAATCACCCTAGAGAGAAAAAATATAGGTTATATTACAATATTATTCCAAAATAGCTGATAACTACACAGCAGACATATTTTATATGATAGCAGCCATTCTAACTCACCTTAGCTGAACGCACGCCAGTTTCTTCATAACACACCCTGTTTCCTGTTGGAGCAGTATATGGCTCCATTAAATAACACTTATCCACTGCAGTGTTGTCACAGTCAACAACATAGAAAAGTGCACACTGGAGATGATCTGGTTGAACTAGAGAAAAAGATACAAGAAACAAGTAGTTAATAGCATTTCATGATCATAAAATCCTAACTTGATGATGATGATGATGATGTTTTGCCTTGTTTCATGATATTGACAACTTCAAACAAAATGTGTTCTTCAACAGAAGCTGAGCAACATGTGAAAAGCAGAGAAACTGTCATACAATAAATCTGTAACATAGATAAACAAATGCAGTATGTCTCACAGGCTCCAAATAAAAATGTAAAAGCCAAATTGTAACATAAGGTGGTGATTGAGAAGCAAAATTGTCCATACCTTCCATATTAGTCTTCGGATCTATTTTATAAAAACCATGGCCTGCAAGCTGAACTTCGTCTGCTCTAAAAAAAAAAAAAGGGCAAAAAATAAAATTAAAAAATCATTAATGAATTGCATGTCTCTAATAAGGACACAACAAATAAACGAATCATATAAATGGAGTCTGAAATCCACATTTACTCAGGGTTTTTTTTTTCTTTTGAGATTCAGACATCACACAGTAAGAATCTTTTTACTGCATCAGTCTGTACACAATGCTTGCGTTTTATTTAACATTCCCCGTATGTCATAGATGTAGCTTAAACTAAGCTTTAAAGGATTAAAAAAACATTAACTCACTCTTGAGGCTTAAGTTTATCGTTCTTATCCTTGCAGGTAGGGAGAGCTACAGGAACAATATCCTTAACAACCACTGGTAACTTCAGGAGCATGATGTCATCATGATCATGGGGAATTATGTCCTTGTTGTCAATTTTCTCTGCTCTTACTCGACCCCCATGCACACCTACAATTGCATACCTGTAAGAAATGATAACAACATTCATCTCCAGGTTTAATACAGTTTATTTATCTGATTAGATAATTTCATTGATTTGGTGCCAAACATTCACAGACTTGAAGCAAGAGGTAAGGGTGATTCATTTAAAATGCAAAACAATGGTAACTTCATTGGGGACACATCTATCTTTATTGACATGTCAATAACAGCCTGGTTTTCACATTAAAATGATAATGTTGAAGTTTTGTAGAATTTTGTATAAAAATCATGGTGACATGCTCAGGTAAAACTTTTTTTTACTTACAGTGGATTCGTTTTGCAGTGAGCTGCAGTGAGAATCCACTGATCACTGATCAGAGAGCCACCACAGTGACCGGGTTTTTTAACAGATGTTTCTGACAGGCTGACGTGGTACAGTCTCTCCTTTTTGTCACAGTCTTTTCCACCATAAATTCTCTTCTGTAGATCCACCATTGTGCTCACTGTGACACCTGAAAGAGAAGGTCCTTCATCAGACTGATTTACAACAACAGCTGCTTAAAAGGCAACACATTTGCCCTAAAAAGATGAAAATAACTGACTGACCAGCAGTATGAAACTGTTACTTATTAGTGAAATAAAGCACCTGCAGAATCAACATTATTATTCATTCTGTCTGAATGCATGCATTTATTTGAATCCCATCCTAAAAAAAATCCTGATGTCCAAAACAACCCTAGCTCTGATATCATGAAATTACTAAAAAAAAATAATAATAAATAATAATAATAATAATAATAATAATTCAAAAGACACCTTTATTATTTAACTTTTTTCTTATACAGAGTAGCGCAGTGAGAAACTCTAAGAAGCTCACCATATTTGATGTATTAATACAAAAAGTAATTGTCACATGCCCAAAATATGGTGTGTAATACAAATATTTAACACATTTAAAGTAATACAGCAGCTGAGTACTCACCAACCCACAGCATCAGGAGAAGGAAAGTGAGATGAGACATGACTGACATTGACCTACCTTCTTCTTCAGTGACTGAACCAGTGTGACAGTGGGGCCTTTTTAAATTTGTACATGTTCTCCTATTGGCCCGCACGCCACCAATACCTTTATGAAGGTTTATCAACCCAAATCCATTGGTCTCAAATAATAAAGTTATATGCAAATTACTGATGACTCATCACATGTTCCTGTTTTTGGCCTTGCCCTGTTCTGCATGCTGAATTACACTTTTTATCAAATTATGAATTAAAAAAAAATCTTAGTGTTTCTTATTGGGAAAATACTGTTCTTACTTACACATACCGTGTCCTAGTTTAAATAAGTTTCCTTCATGGAAATACAGAGTTTAAACATATTACTTCAGAGCAATGTATGTGTATTCATAGCAATAATTGTCACGGCTGCTGTAGGCAATGCAGGACACAAGGCAAGAGCTGTAATAGTACTTAGATTTTATTGTAAATGCTTAAACTCAAAAATAAGCTGGTCAGGAGCCAGCTATACAGGGAAACTTGAAATACAACAGCATACAGCAGGCACATCAGAAGAGACATTAAGAATGACAAGGACTGGAACAAAGGACAAAACAACACTGAGACTTTAAATACACAGAGGGAACAAGGAGTGAGTGGAAACAGTTGGGCACAACAGCTGAAATGAATGAAACTAATAACACAGGAAGCAAAACTTAACACAAAACACAGGGAACATGGGACTGCCAAAATAAAAGAGGAAGTGACCAGCATAACACACACACAGGCCTAACACAGAAAAGTTGACAGAGGGAATCAAGCATTACATATAAAAAACAACAGTAAGGGAAACTAAACACAGAAGGGCCAAGACACAGGAACATAAATAAAGGGAAACCTAAATAACATTCAAATAACTAAAAAGAAAACACCTAACCATAACTAACTAAGGATCTAAACAGGAAGAAACACCAAGAAACACAAGCCAAAAATACAACAAAACAGAACTACACAGAAAGGAACTCAAGACACTGGGCCACCGGCCAACAAACATGGCAATAATAAAATGTGAAACAAGCACAAAAGTACAACCTATACAGTTTTCAGTACAATCTGAAAATTATTTATTTCAACTGGAAGCATATTTCCTCCTTTAACCAAATAGGTGTTGACAGACTCCTCTCGGGGCACATGACAGCCAGGTAACTAATAAAAGAGTTTGGTAAAATTGCTGATAATTCCATTTTACAGACTACGATCTTTTAAGAAATACTGACCATTTATTTATTTATTTATTGGCTAAACCTCTTTACAGATTTAGCATTCATGAAGTTTTCAGTGTCATAAACTTTTCATGCAAAGCACAGCAATGACACAAATCATTCTTCTTACAGTGTTCTCCAGTGATAGAGATCCCTAGCTGTGTATGCAAACCTGCTGACCTGTAGACAAACTGTATTCCTTGGGAATTTACATACAATCTGTGATACAGAAAACACATACTCGTTACTTTTTCTTTGACAGATTGTTAGATTCTGCCTGTAAAAAAAGATGTGTGTATATGTTCAAAGATTTGAGTTCCTACCCTAGCAGCTCACAGGTGTCCTTGACATGAAAAACAATACAAGCAATGAAAACGGACTTTTATTTATTTATTTTAAATATATTACATCTCATTAATATCCAACCATGAATCGTGGACTACAAACCAAAAAAACTCACAATCATGTGTTCATACATCTGGGACTGCTTAATGCTGTTTATAAGTCAAACTAGAGTTTGTTAATACACCAACTTAAAAAGCTTAAAGGAATCAGTGTCTGCATATATAAGAATGAGGTTGGGACTAGAGGCAGGAAGTGCAGGGTCCCCACAAGCATAGAAAAACAAAAGTGACTGACAAAACCAACACCCATGAAATAAAAAATTTAGTCTCACTGGGAGTCTGTGCAACTGATAGTAGAGTAGCTAAGTTTATCTCTGTTAGTAAAATGACTTCTGCTGACATTGGCTTTTCATACAGAGGCAAGCTGTCACGGTCCTTGGCCATGTGCCCAGCATTTTGTGTTTTGTTCGTTTAGGTTCTGTTTTTGTTGAGTTTCTCTATGTTCCCAGTTTGCATTTGGATTTGATTGTTCATCATAGGTTCTTGTCCGGTTATTGTTATTTACAGATTGATTTCCTCTTCCCTTTGTTCCTGTCTCCCCTGCGTCTTTATGTATATATTGTCTGTGTTTTGTCCTGGTACCTTGTCAAAGTTTACCTTGCTGTGTGCCACTCTACATCTTTGGCTTGCATTTTGTTCTGTCACCTGTCCAGCTCCAGTTTTGCTATATTTATTATTGCGTTGTGATTTACTCTTCACTTTCCTCTCACTTACTCAGCCTGTTACAACTCCAAAGAAGTCATTAACAGAAAGATAAGCTTCAACATTGGCAACACTACATTAGATCCAGAAGGTAGATTAATAAAAACATTCCCTAAATATGTATCTGAAACCTAAAATAAATAGTCTGTTTTAAAAATGTAAGAAGTAGAAAATATAAATATTTGTGTAAAAATGTAGGGAGTGAAAGTAAAGAATAAATAAATAAATAAAAATAAATAAATAAGTACAGATCCCTGAAAATTCTGCTTAATTACAATAACAAAATATTTGTACTTTGTTACTTCCCACCTCTGGAATTCCATGTAGCCCCACGGCATCTTCCAAATAATAAAGCTCCAGGTCCAGATGGTTTTCCAGCAGTTTTATAAAGTATTTTGACCCATGCTAGCTCACATTTTTTTCAGAATGCTGACTCTAAATCCAAACGATCACACACTATCTCAAAATATAAACTTTGCTAACAATAGCTTGCTTCTTAAACTAGGCAAACACCCTACACTCCCTCCCAACCGAGGTCTGTTACAAGAGTAGACTCGAGATTAGATTAGATTAGATTAGATTAGATTAGATTAGATTAGATTAGATTGGATTAAACCTTTTTAATCCCTTTAGGAAGATTCCATCAGGGAAATGACAAACACAGCAGAAATCACAATAAACAAACATATGAATAAATAAATAATAAAACAGACGATTATTTCTTTATGTTGTGTTGTGGTTGGAATTAAGTTGCGCCCCCCCCCCCCCAAAAAAAGAGGAGTTGTACACTCTGATGGCGTGAGGGACAAAGGAGTTTGTTGGTCCTACACTTGGGAAGGAGCAATCAGTCACTGAACGGACTCCTCTAGATGCTGATGACAGTATGCAGAGGGTGACCGACATCATCAATAATGTCCAGTAGTTTGTCCATAGTCCTTTTCTCTGCCACCGTCACCAGAGAGTCTAGTTTCAAGCCAGCCACAGAGCCGGACCACCTGATCAGTTTGTCAGTGTGTCCTTCCTGGATGTGCTGCCCCCCAGCACACCATGATGTGAAATAGGACACTCGCTACAACAGTCTAGCAATGTTTTGATTTGGGGTTTTGCAAATAGCTAGCTGCAAAACCGTACATGTAATCACCCACACTTACTTTGTCTGATTTTCCTCAAATTTGAATCACTCCTTAACTTACCAAGCTTAAATTCATAAATGCAGAAACCCTTCCCTACAGAATGAAACTGAAATTTATATGGAGGCATGCAATTTATATCCACACCAAACGGGCAAAGGAGGCATTCAGTAACTGAATGACACAATGCCCGAGTAACCTCCGCTTTGATGTGCACCTGGGTGCGAGGGCCCTCTCATTGCAACTTGTAGCTTTAATGCTTTTATTTAATTACTCTCTTAGTGCTGCATGGCTCATATGCATGTGAGAAGCTCACTTTACCGTTATCTAAGTTTATGCATATGTGTGGTTTGCAAAATGCAAAATACTTTGTTCTGTGTCCACATTGCCTTTGCACACGTTGGATTCACGTGAGCTCTTAAGAGCATTGTTCAGACTCTGACCAGTCATTGTGCACTTTGAGTCAGTTTTGTGATAAGAATTGTGGCGGTAGCATTGTGCAGACTGGATCCAAACCCAGCAAAACACATTCCTTAGAAGTAAGGCTAATGGATAGCCAGTTAGTAGATGTTGGGCTGGTGAATCTTGGCTTTCCCACTTTGAGATATGGCATAGACTGATTCAAATCAATGTCAATATCCCTGCTTCATTTTCAGTGCAGGTTGATGTGCAGAATCATAATATAGTAAAAGATGCACTTAAAGGAATTAAGGTGAATAAACAGTGTGTATGTGTTTTTCTCCACATCATCAATACCATGTGGCTGGGTTCAAGAAGTAATGACATCTATAAGACATTATTTTGACTGCAAGTTTGTCAGGCCATCTGACAATTGAGTGTTTTATGTTTGTTGTTTCAGACACAACTCCTTATTGCCATTTACAGTGAGGACTGAATCTGAATAGTGTGAGAAACTGGCAGACAAGGGTATTTATTTCAGAAATGATTGCAAAAAATTTAGAAATACTTTTCCTGCAAGAAATTCATAGTAATTGTTAGGATTATTCTGTAAACTTACTTCTGTTTACATTGAATTATCATAGCTTCTGTTTTCATAAGTTTTATATTACACTGTTGTTTTATTTTGAAGTCTGCAGGAAATACATTCATACATTTACACATATAAGATTCATACACATTCTTACATATAAGACATACAGGATACAGACCCTCAGGTAGGCTGCGTATACAAATGTAACTTACAGACATTCCACAGTATGCTTACTACCATATATGGTAAGGAAAGAGCCAAGAATGCTGTTTATTACATGTTGTAAACTGAGTTTATGTAACCCACGTGACTTTACTGTGAAGGTCTGAAATAAAAGCGTGACAAGGAGGTTGATCCGTAGGAGAACACTTCCTCTTTGCTCAGTGAAAGGTCACGTCCCTTGACCCAGGAGCTGAGCTCAAAGGATGGGATTTTTCTCCTTGCGCAAGTAAAACTAAGAAAGCTGTTGGTGTATTTGTTCTTTGTTAATGTTGAATGATTTGAACCTATCAGTAATAAAGACCTTGAGACAGACTGGGGTTTGCAGTGAAAGGCCGGTGTTTTCTGTCTCATGGGACCAATTTCCTGTAGATGTACCAATGCTCTTCATGGTTTAACACTGATGTTATTTCTGGAATCTCGAAAGAAAGGAAGACAGACTTTAAGTCTTTAACTTAGTGGTCGAAAGTGGGAAAAGCAACAGTATACATGTCAATCCTCTTTAAAAGTCAAAAGACTTATTTGAGATTTAGAAAAGAAAATTTGGGATTTGGAAAAAAGTTTAATTTAGTTTATTTATTGTATATATTTAGTTCATTTATTGTATATATTTTTAAAAAATTAGAAGATTTAATTTTACACCTTTTATAATATGTATGTGTAAAAAATGTTGAGAAATCCAACGTAGCATATGCATATGTAGTTTGGTATATCACACACTGCAGCAGCAAACTTTTTTTTTTAATCCTCCTGTTATCATGTCTTGAAAGCAGCTCTGCACAGTGGGTGCCCCCTGCTCCTCTGTCATTGTGATATTCATGGATATTTAATTTGTTTCAAAATTTTGTATCTAATCAGCAGAGCAGAGTAGAGAACAGGTTGCAGAGTATGACACAATATGATAAGTAGGCAAATTAAAAACATCAAGATGTATGAATAAATGGACTGACTTCATATTTGACTGCTGTGGTTTACACACCTGACCACATTTGCATTGATAAGTCAACGGCACGAGTAAATTTTTACTGTGGCGCTGATAATATTTCCAAGAAGCATGTCAGCTCTCATGGTTGGCTGTCTGGCAGTGGAATTATGCAGAACAGTTCCTGTGACTGAGCACAGTCTGTAAATGACTGATTTTAGAAGGTGTTTAAGCTTGTTTGCCAGTATTTTTGAAAGATATTTGTAATTTGTACATATCAGAGCCATATCTCCTTTTTTAGGGAGAAGAGAAAGCAACACAATGACAAGATGCAGATGTTGAGGAACCAAGGTATAATGTCGATAACAAGCTTCCATATGTTGGAGACAACAGCGGACTCAAGCTGTAAGTGTCAGATTGTGGAGAACACCTGGCATTTTCAGCTTGAGTCCCGTTCTTGGAAAGAGTCACGAGCATTCAAGAAAAGATTATCATCTCGTGATCTTGAGAAAACGAACTTTGGGTAAATTAACTCCAGATAACGAGTTAATTTACCGATGGTTTTCTCAAGTTTTCTCAAATAATGAGTTATTTATCGTTATTTATCGTTATCTCAAGAAAACGGTAATCGTTATTTCATGATAACGAGATAATTATCTCGTTATCTCGAGAAAACCATCAGAAAAAAGCTTACAAGTACCACATCCGCTCTCGGCTTCCGTATATTTTTTTCCTTCATCTATGTTTTTATTTTTTTACACTGTTACTCGATAGCTCTGTACAAGAATTCCTTTGTACCCTTAACCTTGCATGTGAGTACAAATGGCAAGTCAAGTCTCTTGAATCTTGAAATCTTACATGATAACATGAAAATCTTTGAGAGAAGAAATAACACACAAAACACACATTTTTTGTAGAGCTGATTATTTATTCTGAATGTTTATTTTGTTTCCATTTACATTCCAGTCTTCTTTTTTATCCAGTCAATGTAAGAACAAACCCTCAGAGGAAACACCTTTTCTCACTTTAAGGCATTTACCAGTGCTAGTAACATGTACAGCATATATCTTTTTGTCATATAACACTCCACCACCAGAATCACCCTAGAGAGAAATATATAGGTTATATTACAATATTATTCCAAAATAGCTGATAACTACACAGCAGACATATTTTATATGATAGCAGCCATTCTAACTCACCTTAGCTGAACGCACGCCAGTTTCTTCATAACACACCCTGTTTCCTGTTGGAGCAGTATATGGCTCCATTAAATAACACTTATCCACTGCAGTGTTGTCACAGTCAACAACATAGAAAAGTGCACACTGGAGATGATCTGGTTGAACTAGAGAAAAAGATACAAGAAACAAGTAGTTAATAGCATTTCATGATCATAAAATCCTAACTTGATGATGATGATGATGATGTTTTGCCTTGTTTCATGATATTGACAACTTCAAACAAAATGTGTTCTTCAACAGAAGCTGAGCAACATGTGAAAAGCAGAGAAACTGTCATACAATAAATCTGTAACATAGATAAACAAATGCAGTATGTCTCACAGGCTCCAAATAAAAATGTAAAAGCCAAATTGTAACATAAGGTGGTGATTGAGAAGCAAAATTGTCCATACCTTCCATATTAGTCTTCGGATCTATTTTATAAAAACCATGGCCTGCAAGCTGAACTTCGTCTGCTCTAAAAAAAAAAAAAAGGGCAAAAAATAAAATTAAAAAATCATTAATGAATTGCATGTCTCTAATAAGGACACAACAAATAAACGAATCATATAAATGGAGTCTGAAATCCACATTTACTCAGGGTTTTTTTTTTTCTTTTGAGATTCAGACATCACACAGTAAGAATCTTTTTACTGCATCAGTCTGTACACAATGCTTGCGTTTTATTTAACATTCCCCGTATGTCATAGATGTAGCTTAAACTAAGCTTTAAAGGATTAAAAAAACATTAACTCACTCTTGAGGCTTAAGTTTATCGTTCTTATCCTTGCAGGTAGGGAGAGCTACAGGAACAATATCCTTAACAACCACTGGTAACTTCAGGAGCATGATGTCATCATGATCATGGGGAATTATGTCCTTGTTGTCAATTTTCTCTGCTCTTACTCGACCCCCATGCACACCTACAATTGCATACCTGTAAGAAATGATAACAACATTCATCTCCAGGTTTAATACAGTTTATTTATCTGATTAGATAATTTCATTGATTTGGTGCCAAACATTCACAGACTTGAAGCAAGAGGTAAGGGTGATTCATTTAAAATGCAAAACAATGGTAACTTCATTGGGGACACATCTATCTTTATTGACATGTCAATAACAGCCTGGTTTTCACATTAAAATGATAATGTTGAAGTTTTGTAGAATTTTGTATAAAAATCATGGTGACATGCTCAGGTAAAACTTTTTTTTACTTACAGTGGATTCGTTTTGCAGTGAGCTGCAGTGAGAATCCACTGATCACTGATCAGAGAGCCACCACAGTGACCGGGTTTTTTAACAGATGTTTCTGACAGGCTGACGTGGTACAGTCTCTCCTTTTTGTCACAGTCTTTTCCACCATAAATTCTCTTCTGTAGATCCACCATTGTGCTCACTGTGACACCTGAAAGAGAAGGTCCTTCATCAGACTGATTTACAACAACAGCTGCTTAAAAGGCAACACATTTGCCCTAAAAAGATGAAAATAACTGACTGACCAGCAGTATGAAACTGTTACTTATTAGTGAAATAAAGCACCTGCAGAATCAACATTATTATTCATTCTGTCTGAATGCATGCATTTATTTGAATCCCATCCTAAAAAAAATCCTGATGTCCAAAACAACCCTAGCTCTGATATCATGAAATTACTAAAAAAAAATAATAATAAATAATAATAATAATAATAATAATAATTCAAAAGACACCTTTATTATTTAACTTTTTTCTTATACAGAGTAGCGCAGTGAGAAACTCTAAGAAGCTCACCATATTTGATGTATTAATACAAAAAGTAATTGTGGCACATGCCCAAAATATGGTGTGTAATACAAATATTTAACACATTTAAAGTAATACAGCAGCTGAGTACTTCGCCAACCCACAGCATCAGGAGAAGGAAAGTGAGATGAGACATGACTGACATTGACCTACCTTCTTCTTCAGTGACTGAACCAGTGTGACAGTGGGGCCCTTTTAAATTTGTACATGTTCTCCTATGGGCCCGCACCGCCACCAATACCTTTATGAAGGTTTATCAACCCAAATCCATTGGTCTCAAATAATAAAGTTATATGCAAATTACTGATGACTCATCACATGTTCCTGTTTTTTGGCCTTGCCCTGTTCTGCATGCTGAATTACACTTTTTATCAAATTATGAATTAAAAAAAAATCTTAGTGTTTCTTATTGGGAAAATACTGTTCTTACTTACACATACCGCCGTGTCCTCAGTTTGTAAATAAGTTTCCTTCATGGAAATACAGAGTTTAAACATATTACTTCAGAGCAATGTATGTGTATTCATAGCAATAATTGTCACGGCTGCTGTAGGCAATCCAGGACACAAGGCAAGAGCTGTAATAGTACTTAGATTTTATTGTAAATGCTTAAACTTCAAAAATAAGCTGGTCAGGAGCCAGCTATACAGGGAAACTTGAAATACAACAGCATACAGCAGGCACATCAGAAGAGACATTAAGAATGACAAGGACTGGAACAAAGGACAAAACAACACTGAGACTTTAAATACACAGAGGGAACAAGGAGTGAGTGGAAACAGTTGGGCACAACAGCTGAAATGAATGAAACTAATAACACAGGAAGCAAAACTTAACACAAAACACAGGGAACATGGGACTGCCAAGAATAAAAGAGGAAGTCAGCCAGCATAACACACACACAGGCCTGACGCAGAAAAGTTCGCACAGAGGGATATCAAGCATTACGTATAAAAAACAACGGTGAGGGAAACTAAACACAGAAGGGCCAAGACACAGGAACATAAATAAAGGGAAACCTAAATAACATTCAAATAACTAAAAAGAAAACACCTAACCATAACTAACTAAGGATCTAAACAGGAAGAAACACCAAGAAACACAAGCCAAAAATACAACAAAACAGAACTACACAGAAAGGAACTCAAGACACTGGGCCACCGGCCAACAAACATGGCAATAATACAATATGTGAAACAAGCACAAAAGTACAACCTATACGGTTTTCAGTACAATCTGAAAATTATTTATTTCAACTGGAAGCATACTTCCTCCTTTAACCAAATAGGTGTTGACAGACTCCTCTCGGGGCACATGACAGCCAGGTAACTAATAAAAGAGTTTGGTAAAATTGCTGATAATTCCATTTTACAGACTACGATCTTTTAAGAAATACTGACCATTTATTTATTTATTTATTGGCTAAACCTCTTTACAGATTTAGCATTCATGAAGTTTTCAGTGTCATAAACTTTTCATGCAAAGCACAGCAATGACACAAATCATTCTTCTTACAGTGTTCGTCCAGTGATAGAGATCCCTAGCTGTGTATGCAAACCTGCTGACCTGTAGACAAACTGTATTCCTTGGGAATTTACATACAATCTGTGATACAGAAAACACATACTCGTTACTTTTTTCTTTGACAGATTGTTAGATTCTGCCTGTAAAAAAAGATGTGTGTATATGTTCAAAGATTTGAGTTCCTACCCTAGCAGCTAGCAGGTGTCCTTGACATGAAAAACAATACAAGCAATGAAAACGGACTTTTATTTATTTATTTTAAATATATTACATCTCATTAATATCCAACCATGAATCGTGGACTACAAACCAAAAAACTCACAATCATGTGTTCATACATCTGGGACTGCTTAATGCTGTTTATAAGTCAAACTAGAGTTTGTTAATACACCAACTTAAAAAGCTTAAAGGAATCAGTGTCTGCATATATATAAGAATGAGGTTGGGACTCAGAGGCAGGAAGTGCAGGGTCCCCACAAGCATAGAAAAACAAAAGTGACTGACAAAACCAACACCCATGAAATAAAAAATTTAGTCTCACTGGGAGTCTGTGCAACTGATAGTAGAGTAGCTAAGTTTATCTCTGTTAGTAAAATGACTTCTGCTGACATTGGCTTTTCATACAGAGGCAAGCTGTCACGGTCCTTGGCCATGTGCCCAGCATTTTGTGTTTTGTTCGTTTAGGTTCTGTTTTTGTTGAGTTTCTCTATGTTCCCAGTTTGCATTTGGATTTGATTGTTCATCATAGGTTCTTGTCCGGTTATTGTTATTTACAGATTGATTTCCTCTTCCCTTTGTTCCTGTCTCCCCTGCGTCTTTATGTATATATTGTCTGTGTTTTGTCCTGGTACCTTGTCAAAGTTTACCTTGCTGTGTGCCACTCTACATCTTTGGCTTGCATTTTGTTCTGTCACCTGTCCAGCTCCAGTTTTGCTATATTTATTATTGCGTTGTGATTTACTCTTCACTTTCCTCTCACTTACTCAGCCTGTTACAACTCCAAAGAAGTCATTAACAGAAAGATAAGCTTCAACATTGGCAACACTACATTAGATCCAGAAGGTAGATTAATAAAAACATTCCCTAAATATGTATCTGAAACCTAAAATAAATAGTCTGTTTTAAAAATGTAAGAAGTAGAAAATATAAATATTTGTGTAAAAATGTAGGGAGTGAAAGTAAAGAATAAATAAATAAATAAAAATAAATAAATAAGTACAGATCCCTGAAAATTCTGCTTAATTACAATAACAAAATATTTGTACTTTGTTACTTCCCACCTCTGGAATTCCATGTAGCCTCACGGCATCTTCCAATTAATAAAGCTCCAGGTCCAGATGGTTTTCCAGCAGAGTTTTATAAAGTATTTTGACCCATGCTAGCTCACATTTTTTTCAGAATGCTGACTCTAAATCCAAACAATCACACACTATCTCAAATTATAAACTTTGCTAACATTAGCTTGCTTCTTAAAATAGGCAAACACCCTACACTCCCTCCCAACCGAGGTCTGTTACAAGAGTAGAGAATCGAGATTAGATTAAGATTAGATTAAACCTTTTTAATCCCTTTAGGAAGATTCCATCAGGGAAATGACAAACACAGCAGAAATCACAATAAACAAACATATGAATAAATAAATAATAAAACAGACGAGTATTTCTTTATGTTGTGTTGTGGTTGGGATTAAGTTGCGCCCCCCCAAAAAAAAAACAAAAGAGGAGTTGTACACTCTGATGGTGTGAGGGACAAAGGAGTTTGTTGGTCCTACACTTGGGAAGGAGCAATCAGTCACTGAACAGGCTCCTCTGGTTGCTGATGACAGTATGCAGAGGGTGACCGACATCATCAATAATGTCCAGTAGTTTGTCCATAGTCCTCTTCTCTGCCACCGTCACCAGAGAGTCTAGTTTCAAGCCAGCCACAGAGCCGGACCACCTGATCAGTTTGTCAGTGTGTCCTTCCTGGATGTGCTGCCCCCCAGCACACCATGAAGTGAAATAGGACACTCGCTACAACAGTCTAGCAATGTTTTGATTTGGGGTTTTGTTTTAGTGGCTAGCTGCAAAACCGTACATGTAATCACCCACACTTACTTTGTCTGATTTTCCTCAAATTTGAATCACTCCTTAACTTACCAAGCTTAAATTCATAAATGCAGAAACCCTTCCCTACAGAATGAAAATGAAATTTATATGGAGGCATGCAATTTATATCCACACCAAATGGGCAAAGGAGGCATTCAGTAACTGAATGACACAATGCCCGAGTATCCTCCGCTTTGATGTGCACCTGGGTGCGAGGGCCCTCTCATTGCAACTTGTAGCTTTAATGCTTTTACTTAATCACTCTCTTAGTGCTGCATGGCTCATATGCATGTAGGCAGCTCACTTTACCGTTATCCAAGTTTATGCATATGTGTGGTTTGGAAAATGCAAAATACTTTGTTCTGTGTCCACATTGCCTTTGCACATGTTGGATTCACGTGAGCTCTTAAGAGCATTGTTCAGACTCTGACCAGTCATTGTGCACTTTGAGTCAGTTTTGTGATAAGAATTGTGGCGGTAGCATTGTGTGTTATGCTCTCAAAAAAATAATACTGATCTGGCTTGTTAGAGGTGGAGCTAATTCAAATCAATGTCAATATCCCTGCTTCATTTTCAGTGCAGGTTGATGTGCAGAATCATAATATAGTAAAAGATGCACTTAAAGGAATTAAGGTGAATAAACAGTGTGTATGTGTTTTTCTCCACATCATCAATACCATGTGGCTGGGTTCAAGAAGTAATGACATCTATAAGACATTATTTTGACTGCAAGTTTGTCAGGCCATCTGACATTTGAGTGTCTAATGTTTGTTGTTTCAGACACAACTCCTTATTGCCATTTACAGTGAGGACTGAATCTGAATAGTGTGAGAAACTGGCAGACCAGGGTATTTATTTCCGAAATGAAATATGCATTTATCCCAAATTGCAATGCCATGGTTTTAATCAGACAATATTAGCAAAAATTACAGCATGCAGCACACATGCAGTCCATAAAAATGAATGAGCTACAATTGGGTTCTTCTGGTGGAAATGGAGGAAACTTTGCATTGCGCTGTCCTTTCACTCTTTTCCTCACCTCACTTTTTCTCTCCTCTTCACTTTCTGCCATGTTTTCTAATGTCCTCATTATATCTTGCCTCCTTTCTCCATGTCATGTCATGTGTTTTTCCTCCATCTACTTCTCTACTCCTGTCCTCCCTACATCCTTGTCTCCATTCCTTTCTCTCATCTTGTAATGGTTCTAGCCAGGCTTGTAACTTCTTGGAATAATCAATCAATATGATCTGTTGTCACAAATGAAAGCCTGAAAGTTAACATAAAAACCGCAACATATAAAATGTCTTATGCTCTATTTTACAAGACATGTCATTTTAGATGTATTTTTTTTCAAATCCCAAAAAATTAACTAGATTTGAGTTTCCATCTTTTATAATATGCATTTGTAAAAACTACTGAGAAATCCAAGGTGGCGTATGCACATGTAGTTTGGTATATCACACACTGCAACAGCATTTTTTTTAATCCTCCTCTTATCATGTCTTGAACACAGCTCTGATATGTTTCTGGAGTTGGGTGCCGGCTCTGCACGGTGGGTGCCTCCTGCTCCTCGACTATTGTGAAATTCATGGATATTTCATCTGTTTCAAAATTTTGTATCTAATCAGCAGAGCAGAGCAGAGTAGAGAACAGGTTGCAGAGTATGACACAATATGATCAGAAGGTGAATTACAGACATCAAGGTGTATGAATAAATAGACTGACTTCATATTTGACTGCTGTGGTTTACATACCTGACCACATTTGCATTGATAAGTCAACGGCAGGAGTCAATTTTTACTGATAATATTTCCAAGAGCATTTCAGCAATGTAATTTGGCAAACTAAAATAACCCTTTATATTCTTAGTGACCTTGTTGCATTCAACAAAGGGTTCATTTAAATGTAAATTTGACTTGTTAACTGGATGAAGGCATTCTAAGAAGTACCTGCCTCAGCACTTAGTTATATTTCACAGCACGGGAACATTAACATTAATTCCAGTTGAAATTAACTGCTTTATCCTCCTAACAGAAAGAAATAAAATGCCGGGACTCTTTTCCCTCCTGGGCCTTTTTTTTTTTTTTGTCCCTCTTGTTTTTCCACTTCTTTGTTCATTCTCTCACATCCATTCCCTACAGGAATTTGCTGGTGTTTGTGAGTCCTTATATTGATGCTATGATTATTATTCCTTATGTTGGGGTGATGATTGTTATTTTCTCACTGATAAATTCAAAAACTCCAGGGAAAAGTAGTCTGAAAAGCACAGAAGAAATCTGCGGTGCTGAACGGACCAGTCGGAATCGTTGCTATAGATCCTGCTGCCTATGTTCATTATTTTCTTGACCTTTACCTTGAGGTAAAGATTCAACTGGTCCAACATTTCTAGTATATGCATCTATCATGTGAATTTGAACACACTACCTTACATAGTAGATGAGTTATTTTATCAAGATTTTGACCTGTAAATTTGGTATAAATCAGACGGGTAGTTTTGTTGTAATATTGTAACAGACAGACAGACACACCAAAAACAATACCCTTTTCCCCCCTCCAGGAGCAGAGTAACAAACAGAACTGAAGGCTAAGCTAGTTTGTCCTGTTTTAGCAGCAGAATGTTGAATTTCAAAGTCCAAAACAAGCATAAATTCAAATCCCACCCAGATAAAACTGCTGGTCGGGTTTTAACTTTACTTTGTATAACAATCATATGCCCTGAGGTCATGTAAAAAAAATCACTGTTACAACCCCATATGTGTAATTATTTTATTACTTACTAACCTGAAAAAAGCAAACAAGCAGGCAAATGATGAGACGGACAACAACTAGTGCGTTTTCTGCTCTTGAAGACGGGAGCTGAAGGTGCCCCCTTGTGGTGCAACTTATTCTACATTTAGGATCTTCAACAAAAAATGGAAAATCAGGGCCCTTATTTAACAAAATTACAAAGAAAATTCAGACAATGCAAAAAAATTAATGCCAATGTGACCACACATTATGGTGTCACACTTATATTTATTAATCCTCTTTTGCACTCTTGCAATCATTATACCTCAAATTGCATTCTTCTGACAAGAACTGAAAACTTGATGTCCATCCACTCATTCTCTTTCACTTATCCGTTCAGGGTCATGGGGGCTGGACCCTATCCCAGCTAACATAGGATGAGAACACAAGGTACAAAAAGATACAATAAATAAATAAAATAAATCTTCAGCTACAGCACAGAAAAGGCAAACATCTTTATGACACATCAGAACAAAACTTTAGTCACATCCAGATTTACCCACAGTGGGAAATAACTTTTACACAAATAACAGTTGATACTTCAAAAACGAAAATCACAAAATACTACTACTACCACTATTACTACTACTTCCAGTTGTAGTACTACTACTACTACTATTAGTAGTCGTAATGGTAATACTACTATTAGTAGTAGTACAAATAAATGTACAGTGTGTTAATACTACTCCAATAAAGTTACATTACTTCAAAAAGTGGCACATCTACCTGAGTAAAGGTAACTGGTTATTACCCACAGCTGTTTACAAAGTTACATGAAATATTCAAATTTGAAGTTTGGCTAAAGCAGCTGTTGCACTATTGATCACTAATCATACTTGATAGAATTATTTTTTGAAGCATGGTGAACGGTTAGGCTGAAGACTGGGGCAGAACATACAAACACTTTGTTATGGTAATATCTGACCGGATTATATGCCTATATAAATATATAAAAATATGGCTTTGCTGGTCATCCTCAGAACTAAAACAAGAAATACAGCAATTATTATTATTATTAATGTTAGATTAAGGAACTGTGAAATAAAATCTAATTGTCACAGTGAAGCCCATTCCAATTGTATGTTCCATTTTTTTTCCATTGTTTTTTATTATCATTTTACATTTTTCAAGTGTCATATCAATGAAGAAGATATTTTAAGAAATGGGGAAAAACGTGTGTACCTTGTAAAAGTATAAGCTACATAGGGATAGAGAGTTATGGTATTTTTATCTCATGCTATGTCACATCTGATTCTTTGTCAACCAGGAATAAAAATAACCAAACTTATCAGGTACTGTAAAAAAAAAAAAAGGATTTTTGTATTTTTAAACCTACTCTATGTTTCACCACCATGTGTATTTTAACCAGGATTATCACTCAAATACACTAACAATACACAAAACTAAAAAACAAAATATTAAATTGAATCCAAACCAACTGATAAACCGAACATTGTAGACCCCTTGCTGCATCCTTGACAACCACTGTTACACTGATTAAAAATATCGTTCCCTACTTACTTAAAAAAATTAAGGCAACTATTTGCATAATTTATTTACGTTGATCAAGCAGGACTGTTCTGTGTTTAAAGTACTTACTTATTTCTTTACATGTAATATAAAATCCAAGTAAAGTGAAATTAATTTCGCCAAGTAGATTAAGCAAAACTAAACTTTGTATAAATTACTCAACTTTGTCAATGTAGTAAATGAAATTTGCAAGTAAAAGCAATTTCATTTCATTATGTAGATCAAACAAAAAACCTTTGTATAAATTTCTTAATTTTGTTAAATGAAATAAATTTAATGATTTTTCTTAAGTAGAATTCACTTAATTCTTTCATGTACATGTAAAGCATAAATATTTAGTAAATGGACTAGTTCTTATATAGCACTTTTCTACTGTCTGAGCACTCAAAGCGCTTATACAACACTTTAAATTTACCCATTCACACCCATTCATACAAGCACTTCCATGAGTAAGTAAGCTAAGTGCTTTTATTGTCTAACATTCACACACATTCATACTCTGCTTGCCTTGGAGAGCAACTTGGGGTTCAGTATCTTGCCCAAGGGTACTTTGGCATGAAGCCTGGAGCAGCCAGGAATTTAAACGCTGCTCTATCTCCTGAGCTACAGCCACCCCATTTGTATTTGCAAATATTTTTTTAAGATATCTACAATTATTTCTGTAAGTGAAATTTATTGACCTTATAACAGATTGAACACAAATACCAATTCTATTCACTATTTTACTATTCATAACATAAAATGAAAGTTGTTATTTTAAAGTAGCATTTCATATTGAACATGTATTCAATCTTATCTGAATTGCATGCCTGATTCTTGGGAGGAGTATGTCCAGCGAATAAAGGCCTTGTTTGAAAAGTTGGTGTGGGCCAGGTTGACCATTAATTTGGCAAAGTGTGAGTTTGCTAAAGCAACTGTAACTTACCGGGGAAAAATTGGTTGGTCAGGATTTTGTTTGGCCGGTGGAAGCAAAAGTGGTGGCAGTGAAGCAGTTTCCCCAGCCAACCACTAAAAAGGAACTCATGTGTTTCCTGGGAATGGCAGGGTAGTACCACGCCTTTTGTAACTACTTTTCAGTAGTAGTGTCTCCATTGACCAACCTGTTAAAAGCCCAGGCTGAGTTTGTCTGGTCCACTCAGTGTCAGGAAGCATTTGAGGCAGTCAAGGCTCTCTTGTGTTCAGAGTCTGCAGGTCTAAAGCCTGCTACAACCAAAGCAGATAAGTGACAGGTTCGTTAGCAACTGTCAAATTTACAAAAAATGCCAACATTGTGCATATGTTTACTATGTATCGAAAAAAGGTAGCTCCCATAATTGAATAATGTCAAATGTGTTATCTGTGGTGTGGAGTCCACTGAGGGTGATAGCTATCAGTGTTACATTCAAAAGCTTGAAAGAAGACAGTGAGAAAAAAGTTTACTATGATTTTGAGACATTGGAATATCAAACAGGTGAAAACAAACCATTTCTTGTATGTACACAAAACACATCAGGGTCAGAAGTGATATGCTAAAGGCTGCCATTGTGTTGAAGCTTTTTTATTCTTTTTTTAGTCATGAAATCCTTTGACAGACTGGTGCTCTCCCATCTGAAAGATCATCACAGAACCTCTGCTAGACCCCCTGCAATTTGCATATTGGGCAAACAGATCAGTGGATGACACAGTGAAGATGACACTTCAGTTTATTCTTCAAACACTTGAGCACTCAGGAACATATGTAAGAATTTTATTTTTAGATTTTAGTTCAGCTTTTAATACAGTCATCCCAGGACAGCTACATAACAAATTACTCCAACTCGGCGTGCCAAGTCCCACCTGCCAGTGGATCACCAACTTCCTCACTGGCAGAGAGCAGCAGGTGAGGTTGGGAAAATTCACCTCAAACACTCAAACTATCAGTACAGGTGCTCCACAGGGTTGTGTCCTCTCATCACTGCTCTTTTCTCTGTATACAAACAACTGTACCTCCACGGACCTTTTGGTCAAGATCCTGAAGTTTGCAGATGACACTACAGTCATTGGTCTCATCCGTGATGGTGATGAGTCTGCCTACAGACGGGTGGTTGATGAAGTGGTCATGTGGAGCAGCCACAATAACCTGGTGCTGAACATAGAAAAAAACAGTGGAGATGATAGTGTACTTTAGAAAGAGTCCTCCAGCCCTGTCATCCTGAACAGAACTGTGATGGCAGTGGAGTCCTGTAAGTTTCTGGGTACGATAATTACCAGGGACCTGAAGTGGGACAGCAACATTAGCTCCATCATCAAGAGAGCCAAGCAGAGGATGCACTTCCTGCGTCAATTGAGGAAGCTCAACTTACTCCAGGAGCTGATGGTGCGGTTCTACACAGCAATCATAGAATCTGTCATCACCACATTCATCACAGTGTGGGGCAGCTCTGTTACTAAGCATGACCTCCATAGACTGCAAAGAGGACAATTGGGGTTAAGTTGCCTTCACTGCTGGTTCTGCATGCCTCTAGAACCAGGAAGCGGGCAGAGAAGGTCTTCACTGACCCGTCTCACCCTGGACATCATCTGCTCCAGCTCCTTCCCTCAGGTCGGTGTTTTAGCCAGATGAGGATCAGGACATCCAGGCTACCAAGAAGCTTCTTCTCACAAACCACTATTCTCTTGAACCGTTAAATTATTACACAAACAACATTTCAGTTTCAAACTGCACTTCTATAGATTCTCTTATATAATATCAAGTTCAACTCCACCTTCTGAAATTCGCTGCTCAACCAATGTCTGTTCTTAAATTTTTCTCCTGATACTGCGCACTTGTGAGCTCCTGTACCCAAAACTAAATTCCTTGTATGCGTAGCATACTTGGCCATTAAAGTTTGATTCTGATTCTTATTGAAGCTTTTTAATTAATTTTAGAAGGCCTTATTTCAGGGATAGTGTTTTTATTATCCATAACTCAAAAAGTTTTGACGCATATTTAATATTTGCTGTAATGGTTCGACAAGGCCTTAAGCCACACATAATAATGCAAGGGTCTAAAGTTATTAGTTTCACAGACCCTGACTGTAGGCAGAAATATATTGATTAATGTTGTTTCCTCCCAATGCCTTTATCGGCAATACCAAAGGCCTTAGGTTTTGATGACGAAGTTAAGGGTTATTTTCCCCATTCGTTTAGCTGTAAGAAAAATTTATCATATGTTGGACCTTATCCAGCAGCAGCAGCTGCTTATGGGCTAGAACGTATGACAACAGCCCAAACACTTTATCTATAACAATCCCAGAACTGTATAGAAGACAGTTTAAATCTTTTTCTTCAGCATCAATCTAGTGGTTAGAATATGAGGCCCATACTCGGGGGATTTTTATTCAACATGCTCTTAATAAAGGTGAGAAACAATTTGAAGGTTTTTACATTAATGGGTTTTCAGATCTTTGGGGGAAAGTTGTGTTTGAGTTTCTAGGGTGTTTCTGGCATGGATGCACCATGTGCTATCCAAATCACCATGAAAAACACCCTTTTTTAGGCAGGTCATTTGCAGATGTTTATGCTACCATACTTACCAAATTACATTAAGAAACAGTGGGTTTGTAATGCATGTTATGTGGGAGCACACTTGGAATTGCGTTAAACAGTATGACCCAGATGTTAAAGCATTCATAAAGGCTTCTGACCCATCAGAACCTCTACAGCCCCATGAGGCCTTGTTTGGAGGTTGTATGTGTGTTCCACTATTTTGATATACAGCTCAGGAAAATGAAAAGATTGGATTGCAAGACAAGGATCTTGCAATCCAGAGCTAGTTCAAATTTATAAACATCATTAAAACTGACAGGCTGGTCTTCAGATATATCAACACTTGCCTGGATTTGTCTACATAAAAATTCAGTCTGTAAATCACTTAATTCGGAGTTCAGAAGATGAGCTAAATTGATTGCGAAACACAGATGATTATTATTACCGACAACATATAAAAAACGTCTTTTTTTAACATATTACTCATTATTGAGGGCTTTTTTTCAAAGGTCTCTTGCCAGAACCTCTAGGTAGTCGTACAATTTGGGCTGTTAACGTTAATGAGGAGTCCGTAAAAATACTCCAATTTGATTGTACTGCTTGTAGTAAGAGCTGTTCAAATTCAGATAAATTTATATCATCAGTGCTTTGAACTCTGATAATTGCAGAGCCATTATGTTGTAGTTCTCGGCCTTGTAGTTCTAATTGCACTACATCTCCATGCTTAATCTGGGTCAGAAGCCTACTTACAATCTCATGTGCTGATGTCATTACATCCTGATAGTCTGGGACATTTTCAGGCAAAGGAAAATATAAAATCTCTCTAATTTCAAGGTTATTGAATTTACGACATGAAACAATATCACGATTCTCTTCACCCCCCCCCCCCCCCGCTGTATGTTTAGGGCCGCAAGTGCTGAAGCAGCAGCAGGTGCTGCAGCAGCAGGTGCAGCAACAGAAGATGCTGTAGAACAATTTGATTGATCTAAACAGGGGTTTTCATGGGCCCTCTGATTTAGCAGGTTTATTTCGGCCATTAATTCAGACAGTAAAGGCTGTTGGTTAGACTGTAATTGAGCTAGAGCATTATTGATAGCATCAAAAGGATCAAAAGTATCATGATTTTGAGGGGATTCAGTAGGATTATCACATGTATTATCAACATGGGGAGAGTTGGATTGACTAGCGTGCTCTATATTTTCACCCTCTAACAATGCTAAAGCTGCATTTAAATCTCTAAAATAATCATTATTAGACATTTTATTGTTGTTAAATAAATCCACTCAAAAAAATCTTATTTTATTAAGGTTAATAACTCTAACATTACTGTAAATGTTTCACAAAGAACCATAGTGTAAAGGCACCTCCACCTCTTCACCTTTCTCCACCTCTTCTCCTTTCTCCACCCCCTTCTACGTATTGGTCTGGAACCTCCTGAAAGATAGATTATTTTTAATTAATAAAACAAACATAGTAAACATACAAACCTATCTTTAATACGTATGTTATTTTTTTAGACGGAATTAAAAATATACAAGTAAAATTAAATAACGATTTCCAATGCAGTCCACAGCAAAACGTCTCGGACATATTAGAATGAAAAAACTATACACACTGTAACGTCTGTAACCCCTCGACATACATTTCAATATTCTCCTTCATGAATTATTATTAATTTATATTTAATTAAATAATTTTTAAAATTATGATGTAATCTATATGACATTTAGTTATCTTATCTATGGTATAGACCTTTATCTATTACTGATAAGATCTTGACATGTATTTACAGAAGGTGGTACCTTATTCCTCCAACAGCCTCCATGTAAACATTTTCATCCTCAAGAATCGGCTCTGATTTATGAAGTTTATCAACATTCTGTGTTCAGGCTCTACACCTGAACTAATCACAAAGCCTTTCTGTATCTTCATAGCGTCAGTCTGAGAGTCTGAGACCACATTCAGAACACATTCACAAGGTCGTACAAAATCTCACACATTTTAGACAAAGGTTCACAATTTGCAGTTTACATGTGAAGATCTTCTAGAGTAGAAACAAAACACACCACACAAGTTTATTGTAGAGATGATTGTTTATTTTGAACATTCTTTTCATTTGGTTATTTTCCATTATTTGGTCCAATTATCTGTTTTATCCAGTTAAGGTAAGAACAGACATTCGCAGAAACTGCTGGTGTAGTACAGGCACATTTACCACTAGCAACGTGTACACCATAAATCATGTTATTGTAGATCACTCCACCACCAGAATCACCCTGAGAGAGAAAAATATATTTTGTTATAAGTTTGTTCCAAAATATCTGATAGCTACACAGATGATATGCAGTAATGCTAGCAGCTGTGCCAACTCACCTGACATGTATCTACTCCACGTTCTTCGTAACACATCCTGTTGCCATATGGCTTGACAAAATAACATGCAGAGTTGCTGGTAGACCTACACTTAACAACATGCATATTTGCACACTGGAGATGAGGTGGTTGACCAGGGACTAGAGAAAAAATGAAAAGAACAAAAGTAATTCATCATCTGTAATGAAGTAAAATTTTGAGATGATTAACTTTCTGGATATTTTCAAAGGATTTTCAAACAAAATGTCTTCTTCAAATCAAGCTGCATCAAGAAAGGAGGAAACCTTTCATACAGAATATCCACTATAAAATTAAAGAAACTCTTTTTTTGATGCAGTTTCCAAATAAAACATAAATGTAACCATAAAACACACACAAACCAAAACCAAATTTTAACATAAGCTGTGAAATAATCAAACAAAATTAGTCTTACGTTTGTTGTAGTTTACATCTACTCTATAACCACCAAGACCTGCAACCCGAACGACATCTCCTCTGGAAAAAGATTTAAAAAACAATATATATAATAAATACATTTCTCAACCATTCATGTGTTGTAAACACAAAATAAATCAATCATATTGATGTATGCTGGTTATTTTCAGCCCACCTCAACTCAGCTAATCTAACTTTGAGGGTTTGGATCACATGTTAAATTTCATTCCTTTAAAGGGCACATATGCTTTTAAATCCTTCCTTTTCATATGTAAATCATTCACTTATGGTCTGTATAAAGTAGAACTGCAATGCTTTGGTCTGAATTCCTTGAATTCCTTCCTATTGTAGCTCCACAGACCCCTCTTTTACAACTTTTCTGAGGCGTGTCTTAGAGCAGCTTATTTTGGTGCAGTCTCTTTAAATGTGAATAAGACATTTCACACAGAGCATTCCACTCCACCCTGTTCAGTCATTTTTGTATTTTGATTGCAGCAATACGATTAGTTGCTGGCAGTGAAACAGGCACTTCGCAGAGGCTCTGATGCCGGGGGGTGGTGTGAGGAATCGTGTGGGTTAATACACCCAACAACCGAACATTTTGACTTGTCTACTTGCAACTTCGGCATAACTGAACTTGGACTACAAAATTGCTGTGAGAAAAAAATGGCAGATTCACGAAATTGGTAAGCCAGAAGTCCATGTCCTTGTTTAGCAGTTCCACAGCAAATACTGTGACATAACAGATAAGAAAATGTAACAGGTAATAGAGAAAACTGAAAAGACTGAAAAATATGACCCAAAAAGAATATAAAGATATTTACGCAGCACCAGGAGAGAATAAATTTAAATTTTCTGCACTCATACACACTCAAAGTACACAAATAAATGTATTTAAGGGCTAAAAAAGTGACTTTTGCATGATATGTCTCAAACTGTTTGCCGCATGTTTTATTGTCATTGAAGTCATGGATTAACTCCTAAAAATCAAAACAAGGAGTCTTAACTCATGTTCCACACTGATATTATTGTTGATATCAGTCAGGAAGAGATGGAGGTGTAATGTCAGTAATGGGGTTTTGTAAATTTAAAAGTATGATGCCCCTCATCTTCTCCTGCTGCATCCAACTTTGTTTTTAAGTTTTGAAGGGATATTCATGCTATATGATTGTCTTTACTAAATCTGCATTTATTTCCCTGAGAAATTTGTCTGAAAAAAGCATAATTGATTAAAATACACAGTATAGGGTGCTTGGTTTCAGCTAAGAACAGTTCATTCTAGGTATGTCATTATCACTAACAGATTAGTAATAATAAGACGCCAAGACTCTGTCGGGTGGCGATGGTCAGCCTGACGGAGACCAAACAAACGATAAAGAGAGACTCCGAGGTCATTAGACACCCAGCTGTTGTTTTGTACGATTAGTGTTCTGTATGTGATGTAACCAAAACTGATAAGCTGTGAGTATATTGGAACTGTAAGCTGAATGAAAGGCTGTCAGTACTTCATGTCATTTCCCACGGGTATGGCATGTGGTCTGGTCCAGATATCTGTCAACTGTTTGAAATGGCATAATTAAATTTAATAATTGGACTCCTTATTTCCCTTGGTTATTTTTGTCTCATTCCTGTCTTTGATAAACGAACATGCAAAAAACAAAAGCTTTAGAAAGAAAACTCACACACACAGCAGTAACTAAGATAAGAAACACAATGGGTTTTTTTTTTATAATTTTCTTCAAATGGTGGCCCCGACATGATTGAAACAGGGATGTTTTTGATTTTTAAATGTTTTTATTTGAGTTTTTTAAGTTTCTTGGGAATAAGGAGTGAATTTGGCAACCGGTAATCACCGCTTCGAGGTTCCGCGTGACAGTGCCAACTCCCAGACTATCAGTGACCAGTATATCTCCACCTAAAAAGGTTTGCAGAGATCTTTTCTAAATATCTGCATATTGAAATTGTATCAATTTGATGGTCACTGGTGGTAAGACGGGAGGAAGGTGTAATTCGAGCCATTTCACACAGGGTTAAAAGTAGAAAAAAGTTTAAAAGAGTAAAAAAAAAATAAATAGAAAAATCACAGAAAAAGGAGTCAAGAGTTCATTGCTTTTAGTAGATTTAAAACAAATAAATAAATACATAGAAGCCAGTATAATAGACTAATGCCCTGATCATCCCAAAATTGAGATAGTTTATGCAAATGATGTTAAAGTGTTGTTAAATTTCAAGAAAGTTTCCATGAGAAACTCAGCTTAAGTGAAACCTTAAAAAAGGAAAAGTTAGAACAAGTGAATTTAGATGCAAAACAAAGTGCCAAACTTTGAGCTGCCCCTATGCTACAAAGCAAAACATTTCCATATTTGCCCATACTAGGATAAAATACAATTTACTGAGTTACACTTTTGTGCATTTACATGTTTTTATTTGGTAGTTTTGTTTGAAAAAAAAAGAAAAGAAGAGCAGTGATCATTTTGAATTTTGAATAAAGAATAAATTGATATTAGATCATTAAAGAAGAATCCAAACGGCTAATAATAAAAAAAATCAGTATGCCCTTTAGATAAATAAGCTAAATTAAAGTAAACAATTGAGACATAAACAGACTTTATGTCTCAAAGGAGGGAGAAAAGTAAAGATTTAACTAATAAGGATTTCTCAGTTTCATCCTAACAGGAGCCTGAACAACACCAGTGGGGCTGCAGGAGACTGGACTCTGATCAGTAAATAATAAATAAAGAAACTCTGGTGCAGTACAAGGTGATTCAAGATCTCCTGAACAGACTGATCAGCTCCAAAGGCTCAAGAAAAGGCTCCTGGTTCCCCATGACGCTCAAGAAGAAGGCCAACATCTCACAAACGGGTGACCTGAGAGTTCTTGACTGATGATCTTTGTGTACAAGCCTGAGCCCAGGGAGAGGGTCAACAACAGGTGACCTCTCCGACGTGGGGGTCGATAACTAACAGGTACGACCAGTCACAGGGTCTCAGTGAAGAACCAAAACACCCTTAGTGATCAAAGGTCAAAGAACTCGCAGGCAGAAACAATTGATTGCAATATTTCAATTTCAGTTATGCTATATTCAGTAGTATGACTCATAAGGATTTGCATATTCATCTATCATATATAAATTGGAGTTTACTATGATTAGCCCACCCCTATGGGGTCCAGAATTTTGTGGTTTCAGGAGTAAAATTGTTTAATGCTTTGTCCAACACTAACGATTGTTTTCTCTTCTAAATTCCCATGAGGTCTAAGGGGGACACGCCCTGAATTCAGTTAGACGAGCACAGACAACAATTGTGCTGTGAGCTCGGTGCTAAAGGTCGACAAAGGAGGGTTGTGAGTATGACCTATGACCCTAAAAGTATCTAGATTTTGATTAAAGAGTTTGTCCAAAATATTTTATTTTTATTTGTGGTCCTACCCAACTAAAGGGGGTTAAAAAAAAAAAATCTTAGAACTACACAGAAGAAAAAAAATAGCCAAAGCTGCTCTTACTCACTGACAAACTGATAACAAATGCTGAATTTTTTTTATCAGGTTAAGGTTTTGCATTTTTCCCTTTCACAGGTTAGCAACCTGAGGTTTATAAAGAAACATTGTATCTGCTATAGTTATGCTTTTTGGGGGGTACAGACCCTTACACAATAAATATGATTTTCAGTTCACTATAATGCTTGAGATGATTTTGATTGTTGATCCTTTTTAAAATATTTTTATTTGCCCAGATTTTCACATATAACGGAGTCAGATTTGAAGAGTAATTTTACAGGTATTTTACAGGTTAACCATGAGTTATTTAAAATTGGAAGAACTTTAAAATGATTATCCTTAGATATTTTGAGTTTTATCCCATGTTTTGTTGTTTGTTTTCTTGTGTTCTTTTTGTTCCATTTTAGGTCACATAGAAAGTATGTCAAAGTTTAATTTAAGGACATTAATTTGTATTTTGAATTTCCTGATTAGTTTAAGCCCAAAATGCAAAAGTTAACTTTAAATTAAAAAAAATGAATGAGACAGCTGGAACTGACTGACTTTGCAGACAGAGAGAGAAAAAAATAACACATGCTGCAATGAAGGAACAGCTTACACACAGACAGAGAGACAGACAGACAGACAGAAGCTTCATATTTATTTCTTTTGCTTAATTTGACAATTAATTCTAGATGCATTACAACAGGTTCACACCTGGTAGATTGAATCCACTTAATTAGTAAAGTACTGGTATATGAAAATGGTAAGATAATTCTTAGCATGAAAAACAAAATAAATAGATCTTTAAACTATTTATGGGCACTTTGATGTCCTGTCTTAGTTATTTGTCCAAATTTAATAATTGACCTACAAGGCTTACGGTATTGTTTAATGGACAGGGAAAATTTTTAACTTTTTACTGGACTTTTCCAGAGTCCAGTTTGAACTCTTCAAAATTATCTTCTGAAATTGGTGCATGTGTGGATAAATTTGTACTTTAACAGGTGAGAGCACAATACTCTGAAAGAAAGATCTTGATTTATAAATCAAGACAAAAAGAGAGTTCTGTTGTCAAATGTAAGAGACAATAGTTGTTTTCATCCCAAACTATTTTCATATTTCATATTTTCATCTCTGAAACTCAGCTGTGTTTTGGCTTGTGGTCTTCATCTTTGGCCAAACAATAAAGTTCTTCTTTGTACTACAAGTGTCTCTGGAGCTTTCAGCTCTGTTTACCTTGAAAGCAGGTGAAGCTGTGTGAGAAACCGCTACACTGTTTCAAATGACCTCAGACAGCAATGCAACACTGCCCCCATTGTTCGATGCTGCCAGTTACAAACAGACCACAGAGTACAGACTTAAAAGGTTTATAATAATAATAATGTTTTAATTTACACTGTTCTTAGTATGTTTATTAAAATTGTATTCGAATTTTTTTTTTGTTAAATTGTCCTGTTTTATGTTCCTTCAACTCACTGAATGTGATTCACCACTTAAAAGAAAGAAAAATTGTATTTTCAATCTTGAAATCATTGTTATGGTTAATGCTGTTCTAAAACTGCAAGAATCTGATCAAGATATTTTATGGAAAATTAGTTTAGGATGTATTAATTTAATTCATTTTACACTTCCACAGTTCTACTGCCCGGAGCGAGGCCTGTAACCTGAGGATCTATGAAGGGAGCAGAATTTGGGAGTTGGAGCTGTTCCTGTAAGCATCATGGGGAATGTGAGGTGTTTGGACAATAATATGAATGAGCCTGGTTAGTTAAAGATACTGCAGTGAGTGCAGTTTGATGCAGCGTGCAGTGCGATGTTGACACACTTCCTGGTCTAAAGTGTGACTATACCTGGCTAATCCCAATCACTGAGCTGTAAAGTGTTCATTTTACCTGCTGAGGGAATTTGTCATTGCTGTTGTTGCTGTTTGAATCAACACACTGAATTCCTCTATCAGCTGAAGCAGAGGTCACCTCTGTTTACCGTTTATTGTTTTTATCAATGGAATCATTGTCAATATGGGCTTTTAAATTAAAACTGTGAGTGTGGAAACAGATTTCTGCAAAGTAATATGAATTAATTAAAAATTAATAACATAAAGAAACATAACATTCAAAGATCTAAATGTATTACCATGGTTCAGTAAGCAGGTGACCAAGTGGCAACATTGTGGACAGGTACATAATAATTAAAACGTGTAAAGGACAAGCCAACAACATTCAGACTGCATTGCTCTGTTTCTCTGCAGCTCAAAAATTGATATTTTAGACTTTTTAGGTAAAGGCACAACTTACATGTTGGGAGGATTTGAGCAGTCAGGTAAGGCAACAGGCTGAATGTTAGACGGGGTAGAGAGTTTCAGAAGCATGATGTCATGAAGTTCATTGTTGTCCTGAAAGACCTGTCCAGATGTGACTTTCACCGTTTGTACTTGACTTGGATGTGGATGAATTCTTAAAGATGCATACATATCCCTGCACAAGGAAACAGGGGTGTTAGAGACTGAATGGATGAATTAATTAATTAATTAATGCATTTAATAGTCCCATAATGGCTAAGATCATGGGCCAATTGTGTCCATAAGAAATTATCTTTTTGCCTAAGGACTTTAAGAAAAAAATTTGAGAGAGAGAAATATTTCATTACACATTTTTGAGTGAAACTCATTTACTCACCATCCTGGTTTCCAGCAGTGAGCTGCAGTCAGAACCCACTGTTTATGGATCAGTGAGCCACCACAGAGAGTTTCATGGGTTTTATTTTCTGCAGTTACTTTCACATGATACAGACGCTCAGTACTTTCACAACTATGGTCGTGAAAGATTCTCTTGTGCAAATCTACCCCCGTGCTCACTGTGATGCCTGAAAAAGAAAAGTAATTTACTAACAACTAGTAGCTTCTGCCATCTGAAGATGAAGAACAACATATTCTTTCCAATAATTATGGTTCCAAACAGCATTAGTGTAACTGTAAAGATTTAGTGAAAAAGAAAAAACTTCAATTCAGTTCAGTCATACTGTATGAGACAATGTACCTGACACAGAAATATTCTAACAGATATCCAAAAATTGATGTCAAAGGGGGGAAAATAGAAGAGTAAAAACAGTATCTGATGGATCAGGAAAAACTTAAATAAACCAAGTTAAACAAGCCTTTATAACACAAATATGCCATAACCTATGAAATAATTCAAATAAGGAAAGTTCAAATAAACATAAGATATTAGTCCAATAATTCACTCACCAGCCAACAGAAAAAGAAGAAGCAGCTTCAGATGAGCCATTGTTCTCACTGAGCTTGCAGTGAATGCTGTACTGGAACCATTTTTAAACTGTACTGATGGCTACAGATCAACCAATCACTCAGCATGATTTTATCAACACCCCATTGGTTGGAATGTTCTTCATGCAAATATTGAATATGTCTTTATCTTTTCTTTTTCTAAAAAAGTGTTTGTTCTCATTAATTATTTTTCTTCAATACACTGACAACAGGAAATGACACTGCAGTACAAACAGAAGTGGGTATATATATATATATATATATATATATATATATATATATATATATATAACTCTGGCAAAGTTGGTGTTCTGCATGTTTTTATTCAAAGTACATCAACTGTACTCTCAGTCCAAACTGCTCAATTTTCCTAAACTTCAGATCAGGACCAGCTCTTCATCCTCTCGAGGAAGTTCCAATGTGTGTGGGAGTTTGCCCATCCAGTCTGCATGTGTTTTGTGGACTTGGAGAAAGCATTTGACTGCATCCCTCAGAGTATCCTGTCATAGGTGCAGAGGGAGTATGGGGTGACTTGCCCGTTGTTACAGGCCATTCAGTCCCTGTACAACCTCAGTGAGAGCTTGGTCTGTATAGCAATAAATCTGACTTGATTCCTGTGGATGTTGGACTTTGCCAGAGCTGCCCTTCATCACAGATTCCGTTCATAATTTTTATGGACAGAATTTTTAGGCATAGCCAAATGGCAAAATGCTTCCGCCTTGGTGGCCTCTGAATCTCATCTCTGCTTTTTGCAGATGATGTGGTCCTGTTGGCTTCATCAGGTGGTTGCCTCCAGCTTGCAGTGGAACAGCTCTCAGCTGAGTGTGAATCGCCTGGCATGAGAATAAGCACCGCTAAGGCTACATTCACACTGCAGCCTGAAGTGACCAAAATCCAATTTTTTTGCCCTTTTGTGACCTGTATCTGATCTTTTCATGACAGTCTGAACAACAGAGATCCAACTTTTTCAAATACGACCCAGGCCACTTGGATATGTGGTCCTAAATCCGATACATATCCGATCTTTTCAAATGCGACCTGTGTCTGTACAGCCCGGTTGTATTCATCTGCCCTGCAAGTCATCGATACTCGACAAACATCACTATTCTGCGTCCTGCTACGTGGGAACGGGAAAAAAAACAAACTTACTTCCGCAAACACTGAGCACACTTGCTACATGTGACATTATTGCATCCTCTACTGCACAGGTGAGAAACTTTTAGGTTCGTTTGCAGTTCACAGACAGATCACATACCAGTTGCATATATTTGGAAATGTGAATGACTGTGCAAAAATGAAGCCAGCCATCGAGGTGTGCAGATGGATAGCTAAAAAAGCAACAACTGGTAATATTCCACAAAAAGGGTGGTTTATTACAAACATCAAAAATAAGGTACTGGCTTAAGCTACACATTACTGAGAAGCACACCATTCTGCATACACACAGAAGTAAGGTCTCTCTCTCTCTCTACAGAACAATGAATACACATACGGAACGAAGAAGGGTAACTCACAAGAGACAAGCGGTACCACCATGTGGTGGTACATAGTATTACAACAACAGTGACTATTACATAGTCCCCACGGTGAGAAAAAGGCTGCCCTCAGCCACACACAGCTGACCCCAACAATCCACCTCAAGCAACCTCCCCCCAATGAGGAACACTTGGAAAATGAGAGCAAACTAAACAGTTGCACGTACTCAACGCAACTTACAACTTACCGAATGCCACGTTGGTCTGCTGCCGCTGCTTCGGCTTGCAGCGCTGCTATTCATATGTAAATTAGAGTCATTAACACCTCCCGCCGGCCAGCTCCCCCGCACTTTTACCCCCCGCTTCTTCAAGTGGTACGTAATCGACCGTATCTGACTCAGGTGAACGCAAATGCGCTGCCCTGTAAGCTGTCGAAAGCTGTCGTATATAGCGGCGCCCGCGTCAGTATACAGGGTCGAAAATCATTCTTTCTGTGCAGTTACAGTTTCATATTCACAACATGATAGACACCAGCATCCATGCCTGAGTCCACCCAAGTGAGCCTGTAGTTAACATCACCAAGCCTCTCAGATAAGCACAACGGTCCCTTAAACAGGGATGCAAGCTTGGCGGTAAAATTAGACTGTGAGTCAGACTTAGGGTGGGTCTTAATGCTAACGAGGTTACCAACATGAAACATGGTGTCATCTGAGGTCATAATAGCATTTTTGTCTGTCATGACTATTGTCAAACACTGCTCTAGCATCGCAAGCTTCTCGTAGGGAGTCTCAGGGTAAGGTACACCTTGTTCATCACAGCCGTCTGAGACTGGCATTGATGAACAAGGTACACCAGTCTCAGACGGCTGTGTGATGAGGTCAAATGGGTGTCCAACTCATGACCATAAAGCATCATGGTTGGACTCAAACTGGTTCTGTCATGGGGAGCGGTACGGAGAGCCAAACAAATCTCAGGGATAAATTTGTCCCATAAAGTGTGTTTATCCCCCACGTATGCTTCAAAGTTCGGTTGACATGCTCAGTGGCATTTGTCTGGGGGCTCAAGGACTTGTGGAGGGCTCTATGATGCCATCATTTAACATTAGTTGTACCTGTTTTTCAATTTGTTTCTTAGCAGGGAAATTGTGATAGGGTGTGAAAGAACCCTGAACATTACCTCAGGTTCTGTGTGTTCCTTAATTGGAAAGATTTCAGACAACACATGGGATAAGGAGTCAATTACTAAATTTAATAAAGCATTCTCAAACAGGTTTACAGAGTACTCTGGTTCAGAATTGTCGAAGCTGTCTAACACAGTCAATCGGTGCAGCTTCAAACAAGTCTGACACCGCTCCCTGTGTTAGTCCAACTTCATTTGAGCTTTGACTCCTTCAAAGAGTTCATTTTGTTTTTGTCGAACATTCACTGTGTTCTGATGTTATACACCATGTGTACTGCATTGATGCTGAACTTTATTGAAGAGTTTATTGAGTTTTAGAGTTCATGTTTTTCTTTACATTTCTCCCTGTTGATGTTCATGTGTGTCCATAATATTACACACATTAAGCATGCAATGCTGCTATTTTGTGAACAGTTGGTTGCTGAATGCAATTTTTTAAACGGTATCTTTTGTCTAGTTTTTATTACACAATAGTCACTCTTCCATCTGACAAAATATGAAAAACTAAAATACTAAAACTAAAAAACTAAACTAAAACTAAGCATGAAACCAAACTAATAAAAACAAGCAAAACCACTCTGAAAACTAACTATAACTAAACTATAATGTAAAATTCAAAACTATTATTACTGTGTGTATATACAGGTATATCACATTAAATATTTGGACTTCCGGACTTTAAATTCTATTTGAATACTCCTGCAATAGGGAAGGTTGGCCTCTGTGAAATGTCCTTCCCCCTCTGTAGGTTCCCAACTGTTTGTATTGTGACTGGGCCATGGCAGTGCCAAATTCAGCCTTTTGTTGGCTTGATTCAGAGAGGCCAGATGGCGGCAAGGTTTGGACCAAGTTGGGGCCTGCGTTATCTGCAGTTCTTTTTGTCAAAAACGGTTGGTTGTTACAGATCGGCAGGTGCGTTTAGTGACCTGTGAGTGTGTAGGTTCAGGGTTATGGTGTTTTTGGTGAAGTGAGGAAGGCTTTAGTCTACTTGGTCCGAGCACTGAGTGGAGCTCATGAGCTCGTAGCAGAAGGTCCATTACAGAAGTAATGTTGGCACCATACAGAGCAACTCTGTATTTTTTAAGAGTGTGTTTACTAATCAGGTCGATTTGGTCTTTTTCAGGTGGAGGACATTTCAGTTTGCCAAACACACTCAACATGTGGGTGACAGAAGTTGGGAGTGTTTTGTCTTGAGCCTGAACATGATCCAGAAGTTCTCTCAGAATGCATTCTTCATTATCGTAAGGCAAAAAAAAAAAATGTCTTGAACATCTCACAGAACTCAGCCCATGGTGCGACTTGGGATCTTAGGGCTTTGAACCGTTTTCTGGGCTCTTTTTCAAGACATTAACAGTTCGTTTAGTAATTGTCCATCAGTCAGGTTCATAGAGGATATATATGTGCCAACCACATGTAACCAGTCCTCAGGTTGTACATTTTCATCTCCAGTATATACAGGAGGCTCAGCTTTGGCGTGATGTAAAGCTACTGCGATCACTCTGGAAATGTTGTTGAGTTTGAGAGAGTGCGATGGAAGGAAAGGGTTTGTAGGTAGAAATGGGTTGGTGGATAGGAATTTATTAGTATTGTTGGTAGCAATGGCAGGCTCAGCTCTGTCCTTTGCAGCAACATGAGGTGTTGACGTAGCCATTGGAAACACAGGCAACTGATGGACTGCAGGAGGGAAAAGGTTCCCTGTCATGAGACGGTCCCACTGTTTGAGTAAACTCTGCTGCTTCTTTTTTTTTCTTCAGCTCCTCAGCGGAGACGGACACACTTTTCTTCTCTCCCCAGGCCTTACTTTTTATCCTGCTTTGCTGCTTAGAGCCTCTCTTCAAAAAGCTTCCAAACTAGAAATTATAATTATGGATCTGGTCAGCTGGTCTCTCAACACCATTATTTTGATCAAATTTTCACCATGGGGAGATTTGTACGGTGGCCCAGAGGTGTCAGGTCAAATACAAAAGCCGTAACACAAATACAAAAGCCGCATTTTAAACTATTTTATTTGACTTATGATAAACTATGTATTTTATTGTTGCTTTTATCTTGTTTGTTACTTTTGTATACACACTTTTTGAGTACTGTTGTGTCCTGTTTTTTTTGTTCAGCACTTTGGTCAGCGCTTGCTGTTTGTAAAGTGTTTTATAAATAAAATTGGCTTGGCTTTGCTTGGCAACAAAAATAAAAAAGCTGCAACGGAAATAGAAAACCACAACAGAAATAAGGACATTAAATAATACTGCTCACAAGCCGCCCCCAATAAGAAAATGGATGATGGATGGATGGATCATTTAAAATGCATTCTTTGTTCCATGACAAGCAGTTCTTGCACCTTTCCATATCTCTTACAGCACCGGGCATAAAATGTGTGTGTGTGTGTGGTCACTTTTTACAATGTAAGTTGCTGGTTCATTATAGGCTGAATATCTGCCATGTGTTTCTCCATTCACAAAACATGATTCTTCCTCAGCTGTGCCTTTTAGATTTCTTCCGTTTTCCCAGTAAAACTATTTACTTCATCAGATCTGTGCTTGTGTGGCAGGCAGGATCAGACCCCTAAATACAGACTCGTAGATGGAAATAAACTTAAAGGTGCTTTATTAAGGAGTGACATGAAACAGTAAACTCAGTTACACTGGAGCTGGAGGAGTGCCAGAACTAAATACAAAACTAAGTAGCAGGATGACACACAGTGAGGTAAATACTGACTGATAATTAAACATGACAAGACCAGGAATCAAAGCCATATGAAAACTGTGAAACAACAGCAGAATATCAAATGAAAACAGAACGTAAAAGGGCAAAACACAAAACAGTGGGCAAATGGCCCAGGACCATGACCCGAATAACAGTCAGAGGGACAGAAGGTGGTGGGGACAGGTAGGAAAGCCCAGTGAGTCAAATTTGCAATATTGGGCTGAAAATAAAACTGTTTCTGCAACCTGACAGAGACGAAACGCAGGTGACCATTACTGGTCATATTTCTGAAAAATTCCAGTAATGATTACAGTAACATGTTACTATGGAATGCATTACATCCAACAGTGATCACATTAACCACCTTTATTTAAGTGAAGATTTGCAGAAAATGTGGAGTTTTGACTCTTCATACTGACTTGCAAATTGAACAAAGAGATTTCAGGAGATAAAAGAAAGAACAAAGAAAAGACAACGAGTCATTCTCACAGGGGAAGTTAGTCTGGAGCAAGTGTTTCTTCACACTGTAGATAATCTTGCTTAGTCACTCACCCAAATGTGCTACAAAATTTATAAACAATAACAAACAATGAGAAATGTATTAAATGTCATAAAGAAGTTCACAAATTATGTTGATAACATCAACTGCCATGTTAGAATTAAACCAAAGCAAGCACCAGTATAGTTCACGAGATTGAGCAGGTCATCCGTATGCTGTAAGGCTGTTGTAGAGGCCTGGCTTTGAATCTGTCCTCACTGTAAAATCTAATAAGTTGCCAGTACTTATAATATTATGCAACCTTACAACCTTAGAAAAACTAAGCACAGTTTATTTAAGATGGCTTAGTGAGAGCAACTTATTCATTGTGAGTGCACAGTACTTGAAATAACTCAATTTTCTGAGTGAGAATACAAAATGTATTAGTTTCATTAATATAAGCCTTTCAAGTTTAACTTCTATTTTCAAATTTTATTTTATTTTAATTTTTGTACAAAAGTACTTCAGCCAGCATACTGAAAACTGTTCTGCTGATCAATAAACAAGTATGATGCAACTATTGTAGCTGGTGGTATTTAATAATGTATTACATTTAAATTTTATATATAAGACAAACTAGATTAAGTATAATCATTATACTCTTGTTAAAGGATAAGCAATCATGCCATAAAAGGCAAATTGATTATTTAATAATCATATAATGTGATTTTCTAGATTTTTGTTTTAAGATTCTGTCTCTCACAGTTGAAGTGTACCTATGCTAAAAATTACAGACTTCTCCATTCTTTACAGATGGGAAAACTTGCAAAATCAGCAGTGTATCAAATACTTATTTTCCCCATTATACACTGCTCAAAAAGATAAAGGGAACACTCAAATAACACATCCTAGATCTGAATGAATGAAATATTCTCATTGAATACTTTGTTCTGTACAAAGTTGAATGTGCTGACAACAAAATCACACAAAAATCATCAATGGAAATCAAATTTATTAACCAATGGAGGCCTGGATTTGGAGTCACACACAAAATTAAAGTGGAAAAACACACTACAGGCTGATCCAACTTTGATGTAATGTCCTTAAAACAAGTCAAAATGAGGCTCAGTATTGTGTGTGGCCTCCACGTGCCTGTATGACCTCCCTACAATGCCTGGGCATGCTCCTGATGAGGTGGCGGATGGTCTCCTGAAGGATCTCCTCCCAGACCTGGACTAAAGCATCTGCCAACTCCTGGACAGTATGTGGTGCAACGTGACGTTAGTGGATGGAGCGAGACATGATGTAAAGCGTCCTGCACAGTGTTGGGCTATGAGCACAAACCCCATCTGTGGACGTCGGGCCCTCATAACATCCTCATTGAGTCGGTTTCTAACCGTTTGTACAGACACATGCACATTTGTGGCCTGCTGGAGGTCATTTTGCAGGGCTCTGGCAGTGCTCCTCCTGTTCCTCCTTGCACAAAGGTGGAGGTAGCAGTCCTGCTGCTGGGTTGTTGCCCTCCTACGGCCTCCTCCACGTCTCCTGGTGTACTGGCCTGTCTCCTGGTAGCGCCTCCAGCCTCTGGACACTACGCTGACAGACACAGCAAAGCTTCTTGCCACAGCTCGCATTGATGTGCCATCCTGGATGAGCTGCACTACCTAAGCCACTTGTGTGGGTTGTAGAGTCCGTCTCATGCTACCACGAGTGTGAAAGCACCACCAACATTCAAAAGTGACCAAAACATCAGCCAGAAAGCATAGGTACTGAGAAGTGGTCTGTGGTCCCCACCTGCAGAACCACTCCTTTATTGAGTGTGTCTTGCTAATTGCCAATAATTTCCACCTGTTGTTTATTCCATTTGCACAACAGCATGTGAAATTGATTGTCAATTAGTGTTGCTTTCTAAGTGGACAGCTTGATTTCACAGAAGTTTGATTTACTTGGGGTTTTATTGTGTTGTTTAAATGTTCCCTTTATTTTTTTGAGCAGTGTATATTGAAATAATACATAATCTAAGTAACCCAAAAGCCAGTAAAAAAAGGTGGTATGCTTATCCTTTAACATTTAAATTAAATTAATTTTATTTCAATCAAGGTGTTTACATAACTATCACATGATTTGCAGAACAATTTGAGCACAAACTAATTTTATACTTATTTAATTTCAATTTTATTTACATATTGCCAAATCACAACAAACTGTTGCCTCAAGGCACTTTATATTGTAAAGTAAAGACCCTACAATAATTATAGAGAACATTGGAAGTCTTCTTCAGACACTAGGGTTAATTATGGAGTTCCACAGGGTTCTGTGCTAGGTCCACTTTTATTTACACTATACATGCTTCCCTTAGGTAGTATTATTAGAAAACACTGCATCAATTTTCATTGTTATGCAGATGATACCCAGCTTTATGTATCCATGAAACAGGGATAAAGTACAGGGGTAGGACAATGAAACTGAAACACCTGGATTTAGACCACAATAATTTATTAGTATGGTGTAGGGCCTCCTTTTGCAGCCAATACAGCATCAATTCATCTTGGGAATGACATATACAAGTCTTGCACAGTGGTCAGAGGGATTTTAAGCCATTCTTCTTGCAGGATAGTGGCCAGGTCACAACGTGATGCTGGTGGAGGAAAAGGTTTCCTGACTCGCTCCTCCAAAACACCCCTAAGCGGCTCAATAATATTTAGATCTGGTGACTGTGCAGGCCATGGGAGATGTTGAACTTCACTTTCATGTTCATCAAACCAATCTTTCACCAGTCTTGCTGTGTGTACTGGTGCATTGTCATCCTGATACAAGGCACCGCCTTCAGGATACAATGTTTGAACCATTGGATGCACATGGTCCTCCAGAATGGTTCGGTAGTCCTTGGCAGTGACACACCCATCTAGCACAAGTATTGGGCCAAGGGAATGCCATGATATGGCAGCCCAAACCATCACTGATCCACCACCATGCTTCACTCTTGGCATGCAACAGTCTGGGTGGTACGCTTCTTTGGGGCTTCTCCACACCGTAACTACACCGTAATGTGGGGAAAACAGTAATGGTGGACTCATCAGAGAACAATTCAGTTTCATTGTCCAACCCCTGTAGATCAGTTAGTTAACCTGCAGGAATGTCTTAAAGACATGAAGGGAGTTTTTCTTTCCCACTGCAGCCAAGTGCTTGCTCATTGGGGTCATGTTGATTGTTCTGTTATATTCGTTGCAATTTCTGCAGCCCTCTTGGCCAGATCTCTCAGGGAAAAAAGAAATTTTTAATGTCACTGATAGTTTTTAACCCTCATTAATAAAGAATATATAAAAGTCACTTTTTGAAGAAGTGATTACAGCTTCTAACTTGTGACAGGGACGTATTTTCTCGCTCAAAATGATGTAATGTAATTTATGAGAGATATGTTTAAGACGTTTCACAGCTTTTTGGCCAAAAATTATTCCATAGTAGAGAAAAAGAAAAGGGTTCGCACACCAGCAAAGCTCCTGGAAAATATTTTTTAACAAACCTTAAGTAAGTGTAATGTTTTGGGCCACAGATTGCCCTTCTTAAGACTTAAAATGCAGTGCAGGAATAGTATGTATATATACAAAAAATTAAGGCCATGTGATGGATGCTGCCCACCAATCAGAAAGGAGGAAGACACAAGAAAAACATATATATAATCAACCATCAATGGGGAAAAGATATATACCAATGCAGAAATATTACAAATATACAGTGAATATATTGAAAATTCAGCTCATCAAATATATTGAAATATATACACACAAATATATGTAGAAAATACAGACAATATGAAAGTAATAAATGTCCTGTGACTCTAAAAAGATTTGTAGATATAAAAATTAAAATGTATGCAAACAAGTTACAATTAACACAGTCAAAAAAAAAAAAATATGAATATATTATTCACTGTAGCTTTATGTATCCATGAAACAGATTTTGCCACAAAACAGTTTGTGTGGATTAAAAACAAGCCTCTTCCTCTAACAGCTGCACCCAGAAAAATGCTAACTTGTATTTTAAGTTTCCATGTGTTCATACCAGACAAACCATCCTTTGCTCGTCAATAACTGAACTCAGTGTTGTTGCTTATCAAATCTGGATGACACAGAAGCAACAAAACACCCTCCATAAGCCTACAGCTTCTCACAGCACAAATCCCTATTCTAATAAAGACACACATACAATCTTTCTTTGAAATTTTATGACAAAACATAAAACCAACAACACAAAGCAAAAATGAAAAGCAGGCCAAAGAGACTTCAAAGCGATGGCTGCAGTGATTCTACTACAGAAACATGCACAGGTAGAAATGGAGGTTACAGTGCTTCAAGACCGACAGCTCACCACTGCCGTTGTTACCTGTTGAAGTTCAGCGTGTGGTTGCTGTGTCGGGGTTGGCATGCACAGCTTTATGTCATTCTGGATTCTTGGCTAGTTTTCTGTTAGCATGCTGTCTGTGCCGATGCATGCTGAGAGCCAGAGTTGTGTTAGGACCATAATGCAGTTGTTAAAAATAAAATAAAATAAAAGTAATTTTGACATCTTCACTCCTCAAAAGCTTTAGCTCAATCCACAATTTTCTTTTATTGTGGGTTTCTAACTGCAGTGTGCTGAGAACTGCACATAACAGAAGTAATGAAAACTGCACCTGTAATGTAAATGCTGAATTTATTACAGTTATGTGTTACATCATTACAATACTGAAAAATTCCAGTGATATGATTACAGTAACGTATTACTATGGAACACAACACATCCAACGGTGATCACAATAACAGGCTCTATTTTAGTGAAGATCATTTACAAAAAATGTGCAGTTTTGACTCTTCATAGTGACTTGCAGATTGAACAACGTGATTTCAGGAGAAAACAAAAGAAAGAACAAAGAAAAGACAACGACTCATTCTCACAGGGGAAGTTAGTCTGGAGCAAGTGTTTATTCACACTGTTCACATTGTAGACAATGTTGCTTAGTCATGCACACAAATGTGCTAAACATTTACAAGCAAAAGCCATATGCCGCAAGGTTGTTGCAGAGGCCTGGCTCTGAAACCGCCCTCACTGTAAAATCTTGCCAGTTGCCAGTACTTATAAAACTATGCAAATTATTATAATTTATGTCTTAGAAAAACTTAAGTACAGTTTATCTAAGATGGCCTGAGAGCAACCTTTTCATTGTGAGTGCACAGTACACAGAATAACCTGTATTAAGAATAATCTTTGTCCTCTTCTAAAATGTTAACTTTACTCCAACACATCCAGTTTCTAATGTGCTCATTTGTAAATAAAAGACCATATATGAATGACCAGATAAAACATTAAATTCATGTGCTCGGTTGATTTTGCCACCTAGCAGTTTGTGTGGATTGAAAATAAGCCTACAGCTGCACTTTTTTGAAAAGGTTTCATCTTGGCTCTTGTCTTGTAGTGGCTAACCTTTCTTTCAATTTCAAACCAAAGGCAGTAAATTTAAATTAGGCTCTTCTATAAGGCTGTGAGGTTAATATTTTTTAACTGGCATGAGCCAGGATGCAACAGCGCACACAGGGTGTCATTGATATGAAAGCTAGGCTTATGCTAGCCAAGTGGAAATTCATAAACCTCATTCCAGGAACCAGGTTTTTTTGTTTGTTTGTTTTATTTCCATCCATCCATTCTCTTTAGCTAAGAGATCTGCCAGCCAACAGAACAGCAGTAATGCTGTACTTCAAATGTCAGCACACCTAAATGAGCTGTTAAACGGGGGTTTGTGAGATCAGGCTTTTGGCGAATCAGTTGGCCAGAAAGATTCGACACATTCATGATGTCTCATAGTACCATCACTACAAAACAACATTCATTTTTTCTGGAGATTCAAGAAATGCAAAACACTAAATACAAAACTGAATCTTGACTAAAGGTAAACAAAGGCAGAACACTAAGCCTGGGAGAAAAAGGGAAAACAAAACACTAAACTGGGGAAACACACAGCTAAGAGAGAAAACACAGAGTACGACACAACAAATAACAGAGAGAAGCTGAGGGCTTAAATACACATACTAGGTAATCAGGGCAAGTGGAAACAACAGGGAACAACATGTGAAACCAATTAAACTAATAACACAGAGGAAGCAATGCTCAACACAAAGCACAGAGAACACAAGACTGTCAAAATAAAACAGAAAGTGACTGACTATGACACACACGCAGACAACACGAGGAACGGGATATACAAGGGACAAGGGACAAAGACAACCTTACACTTGAAAGCAGAGACACAGGAAGGACAACACAGGGCGCAGGGATTCAATATAAATACCAGATACTAAAAAGACCAATAACTTAAAATAAACTTAGAACAAAAAACCATATCACGAAAACACAGGAATCTCACAGGAAAACAAAACTACACAAAAGGAACTAAAAACCATGACAATGTTACACGCTGATCAATGAGCATTTTAATCCAGCTGCAGACAGTCTGTTCTCATTACAATTCAGTTGAAATTTGTTCACAGATTGAGATTTGGTCATTAACACACCCAAAATATATTACATATTCCACTAACATATTATAACACACAGGTAAATTTGATTTGTGTTTGCTGATAACATGCAATATTGTTTTTGTTAAATATCTTACTTTTGCGAAGTGCATTTCTATGCTGGTATACTTCTATGGTGTGGCTAGCATATGTTGCTAACTTCCTTAAACTATTGCGAGGCTCCATTTCTGTAAAAAAAAATAATTTATTGTGAATTCAGATGACATGACTCTACATTCAGTGGCTCTAGTATCGGGGTTCCACTGACAGTGCCTTTCTTTTTTTCTCTATCCATACATGCACTTAACTACAGGTGAACATACTCCAAGGTGATTGAACTAATTCTATCAGCTGTTCTGAAACAGGAAACTCAGACTTGCCGATCTCAGAGTTAATCTTTTCAGAGTTTGGTTTTAAAACATGTAAATGGAGAATCTTCTTCACACACTAAGGTTAATTATGGAGTTCCACAGAGTTCTATGCTAGAACCAATTCTATTTACATTATACATGCTTCCTTTAGGCAGTGTTATTAGAAGGCATTGTATACATTTTCATTGTTAAGCAGATGATACCCAGCTTTATCTATTCATGAAGCCAGATGAAACGTACTAATGAGTTAAACTGCAGAAATGTCTTAAAAACATGAGAGTTTTTCCTTCCCACTGTAGCCAAGCTCTTGCTCTTTGGGGTCAAGTTGATTGTTGGGTTTTCTCTATAATTATTGTAGGCTCATTCATGTCTTGAGATGACTGTTTATTGTAATTTGGTACTGTATAAATTTAATTGAATTGAAACTCTCAGTTTGTTGGACATGCTTCCTGGAATAGAGCCCTGATGATGAACATCATACTGACTTGCAGATTGAACAAAGAAATAACAAAAGAAAGAACAAAGAAAAAACAAGTCATTCTCACAGGAGAAGTTAATGTTTCTTCACACTGTAGACAATCTTACTTAGTCACTCACCCAAATGTGCTACAAAATTTACAAACACTAACAAATAATGAGAAATGTAATAAAGTCTTTCAAAGAATTTAACAAATTGTCTTGATATCAACTCCCTTGTTAGAATTAACCCAAAAAAACACCAGTATAGCTCACCAGGTTGAGCAGGTGAACTGTATGCCATAAGGCTGTTGCAGAGGCCTGGCTTTGAATCCGCCATCACTGTAAAATCTAGTAAGTTGCCAGTACTTATAAAATTATGCAAACTCGCGGCCTTGGTGAGAGCAACTTATTCATTGTATTTGCACCGTACCTATAATAACTATTTCTGAGTGAGCAATATGAAATTTATTAGTTTCATTAACTGTCATGACCAGCTGTGTGGCAGGCAGGATAGGACCCCAATATGCAGACTCAAGAGGCAGGACGTGGACTCAAAAACAGGTTTAATATCAGAATTTTCCAATACAAAAAATAGCGAGGCAGAGCTAAGACCAAGTATACAAAGTAGACAAAGTGACTGACGAGGAACACACAGCATGAGAGTAAACACTGATGATGACGCAACACTGAGAAGAGAAAACACACAATAAATACACAGGGGATAACGAGAGGAGAGAGGAAACAACTGGGAACAAGGAAACAAAACAAACTACAATCCACAAGACACAGAGTCTATCAAAATAAAAGAATAAGAATGTGAACAAGGACAAAATCTCAGACACCAAGGAAGACAGGCAACACAATGGAACAGGGCAAAACAACACATTAGGACACATATGAGTGACCTAATGAACACTGGACACCCGGGAACCTTATATAAATAAACCATACCCACGAACATGACAAACAAAATGTCTCCTTTCAGATCTCAGATAACTGATGTCTCAGTGGGACCTTACCTTAGTGTGATGGCATGTGTATAGCATTTATAAATCAAGTGACTGACTCTTTATCTGTGAAATGAAAGACTGCCTCTGACTGATTGATGGCTGAACTTCACTGCCCCACAGATTTGACAACTACTCAGCTAATGTGATGGTGGACAGGAGGCGAATCAACGTGGCCCTCTGATACACAGCCAGACTCACTGATGCACATCCAGGCACACATCCAGAAGAAAGCAAGCTATTTTTCACCTGCTCCCTTATTTGCATCATTCACACGCAACCCCCAACAGATCTGTGTCTCCTTCTGAGATTGAACTGGGGATCGTTCATTTGTTAGTTTATTTAAATATAGAGGTGCTGGTCACAAAATTAGAATATCATGAAAAAGTTGATTTATTTCAGTATTTCATTCAAAAAGTGAAACTTGTATATTATATTCATTCATTACACACAGAGAGATATATTTATATAATTAGAATATTGTGATAAGGTTCAATATTGAAGACACCTGGTGCCACACTCTAATCAGCTAATTAACTCAAAACACCTGCAATGGTCTTTAAATGGTCTCTCAGTCTAGTTCTGTAGGCTACACAATCATGGGGAAGACTGCTGACTTGACAGTTGTCCAAAAGACGACCATTGACTCCTTGCACAGGGAGGGCAAGACACAAAAGGTCATTGCTAAAGAGGCTGGCTGTTCACAGAGCTCTGTGTCCAAGCACATTAATAGAGAGGTGAAGGGAAGGAAAAGTTGTGGTAGGTACAGGCAATAGGGATAACTGCACCCTGGAGAGGACTGTGAGGAGCATCACTTTCCCTGCATTACTACACAACACAAAGTCACAACACAGAAAACACTAAATAGGTCCGGGCCTTTCTAACAGTAGCTTTCTTGTACAAAGACTGAGTGTGTGGAGATGGGAAAACAACTAACTGTATGCTGTGTTCAAGGCCATGATGCACTTTATATGTCTTTATTATGACATGGGTCCCTACGTGATGGTGATATTCTATCCACACAATGGGCATAAAGGTTGTTTATCCTTGAGTTTTTATTAATGCTGGTGTGAAGACTGTTATGCTTGTTGATTCTTTTGCAACGGTTTCATTCAATAAATCTCAGAGAATCTTTTTGGTTTCAATGCTCAGTTTATTTTTCCAACAATGCACACCACTAGTAGTCAAAAAATTGATAAAGTTTCACTTTTCCAGAAAAGGATTCATGGGTACTATAAATTGTGACATAATAAGTCAAAGCAAGAAGCTTAATGAGTAACTTTTTTTTAAAATAATCTCATAAGAAATAATTTTGGTTTTTAGTGCTTTTAGTGTAACTGTGATATTAAGGGAAAGGTGGACAATTTTTGCAGCAATATAATAGTCTTTATTTTTCAAACAATAAATTTACAAAAAAAACTCTGTAAAAGCTACATATTGGAACAGTGAACAGTTGTATTATAAATTTGAAACTATGAAAAAATTATTTTTGTATCATTTGTGACTTGAAACTAGTAAATCTGCAGTCATTTTGTTAAAAGCAACTAATTTTCCTTCATAATAAATGCCTGCTACATGCCAGGACATTTTATAGTGAAACACACTTCAGATATTTTCAGCAATAGTCTTTCGAATCCACCCGATGTATGAACAGACGTTCATAAACCCTGCTGGTGCAGTGCAGGCTTTTTTACCATCACATGTGAATGAAATGACACCATGAAGCCTGTCTTTGGACACCACTCCTCCACCAGAGTCACCCTGTAAAACACAGAGTTTTAATGAGATTTTTTTCACTAATATAAATATTTATCTTAAAATTACAAAATGTGTAACAATGGCATAATAACAAAATATAAGCTACTCACAAGAGACACATCCACTCCAGCTCTTTGAGCACAGAACACGTGTTCAGGTCTGCTGTCAAAAGGGCAGGCAGCTACGGCAGTCATTGCACACTGGAGGGTATCTGATTTATCATTTTCTAAATGAGGATAAAAAACAAGTACCTTCATGAAAAAAAATTATTCTTTTGGAAACTAACATTATTTTTAAAATACATGAACCAAAAATGAAAAATAAATACATTTGGAAGTTGATTGTTAATTTAAGTTTCAACATTTCAACAGCTTTAAAGCATTTTGAGAATCATTTATTCTTCATTTAAGAAATTTTTTAATACATTTTTAATCTTAAGTAAAAATATTTTCCAAATGCTTGAGCATGTCAAAATACGGTAAGTTGACAGTGATTATACAGTCAGATTTGGCAGAGCAGTATCAGTTTCTAGAAATAAATAAATGTAATAAGACTGACAGTGAGAAACAGATACATTTGTTCATTAAATAAAAATTATCTCACGTCTTTTATTGTTAGGGCCCATTGTTTTGGAGGCATAACCTGCAATCTGAACTTCTTCAGATCTGAAATACAATAAAAAGAATAAAGATGACATTTTTATGAGTTTTCTTTAAACAAAGGATACTTTTATACTTTAACCACATTGATAAATTTAAATATCCCACTAAGCTCAAGAATGAATATTTCTGACTTATTAGGTAAAGTCACAACTTACATTGAGAGAGGAAGTGAGCAGAGAGGTAAGGTTATAGGTTTAATCTTAGATGGTTCAGGGAGTTTCAATAGCATGATGTCGTGAGCTATGTCTTTGTGAAAATAGGGTACTTTAATTTTGATGTTAACCTCTTGAGCTTGACCTGTACGTGGATGAAGTCCTAAAAATGCGGTCAAAGTCCTACACATAGGAAATAGTTACTTATTAGAAACAGTACGTATGGATCATGAGCAATGCTGTTCTTATTTTTAAACTGGCATAAAACTAAGTATTAATAATGATTGCTACCTCCAGACTATAAGAACACAATTTTAGACAGAAATATTTTGTTATGCACATGTAAGTTAAATTTTCTCACCATCCATCCTTCCAGCAGTGAGTTGCAGTCAGAACCCACTGTTTATGGATCAGTGAGCCACCACACAAAGATCTGTGTGTTCTATTAGTTGCAATTAGTTTCACGTGATACTGACGCTCAGTGTCTTTACACTCTTGACCACCAATAATTCTCTTGTGCAAATCCACCACCATACTCACAGTGACACCTGAAACAGAAAGTTAATTTACTTTCTTCCTGATTTTTACCATCTAAGAGCAACATATTCTTTTTCATGGAGCTGTTATAGCTGTAAACAAGAGAAGTACAGATAGAAAGATTTAGAAACAAAAAAGATTGAGAGAAACTGATAAAATTCAATCACACGTATTTAAAGTATGTACTAGACACTTGTAGCACACCTCCGTTTGGAGTTAATATAATTAAAATTGTTATACTTTCCTAACTGTACTGACAAGAAGTAATGCAAAATGTGCAACAACAAACATCAGTCATACTACAACCTTATAAATTGGCTTAAAACAAAAGTAAATTGGTTTTCCAAAGATTCATGATATTGTTTTTTGTTCTCTATGATCTTTTCTGATAGTAGCAAACTGTAAACACAATTTTCTCACACTGTAGTATATACTGTAGTAGACGAATACACATTAATTGATTTCAAAGGGAAGAAGAGCAAAAACTTAACCAAACCAAATGAAAACCAAGTGAAACATGGTTTTATTAACACAGATACATCATAACCTGAGGAAGAATTCCAATAATGTAAAAATAAACATGGGAAATGAGTACCATTGTTCACTCACCAACCCACAGGAGGAGAAGAAGGAGCTTCAGATGAGCCATTGTTGTCACTCAACTTGCAGTGAATGCTGTCCTGGAACACCTATTTAAACCTGTTCTCACTGTGCTATTGGCCATGAAGCCACCAATCATAAAGCACAGTTTTATCAACAAACTCCCATTGGTTGAGAAGCTCTACATGCAAATGTTAAACTGACTGCTTCCATAAGCTGACAGCATGAAATAATGATACAGTACAAACAGGAGTCATTTTTAAATAAAGTTTATCTTTTGTATTTGTCTTTTCATCTTTTGTAGTCCAAACTGCTCGGTTCCCCAAATTTTACTAAACATTTCAGAGACGAATGATTATTTTCTATACAAATGTTTCCCAGTGTTGTTTATTTATTGTTCAAAAACTACATACACATAATGGTGAATTCAAAGAAATTTTTAATGAATTCCAGTTGTTTGTTATGGTCTGTCTTAATAATTTTTGGGTTTTTTTTTTTCTATTTCTTAAACTAATTTATATTTTGTACCTTCTTGGATATTTAACATTAAATAAAAAAAAATCAACAGTTTAACACTTACAGCCATTTATCATACACATTTTCAGAGGTTCAAAAGCAATGGCACAATTAACTGGCAAGTGGTTTCATGGTCAGGTGAGGCCTGTTCGCTTCTTATTTCATGACAAATGAAACAGACATAATATCTGAAGTTGATTCAAAGTTTTGAATCCATATTTTATGCAATTTATTGTCATTTTAAAAATGAGGCCCAAAGAGATGTTAGTGCAGGTAAAGCCCTTTGTTGTTTTCTTTTCTTTTTTTTTTCACTGTAAGCATTTGTTTTATAATCAATAAGTGAGTTGATTGACAGCCTCCTGAATCATATCTCCTGATGCTTAACATTTTGATCAAAGTATCATTTTGGTGCAAATTTGATGTGTCTTTTAAAAGTCAGGAGACAGTTCAAACATATGCATGTTAGGTTAACTGGTAAAAAATTATATAATGAACTCTAATTTGGCCACATGTGAGCATTAATGATTGTCAAGAATGTACCCTACCATTCATTTTTTTTTTTTTATTTACCATTTACCATTCATTCAGAAGAAGCTGGGACAGGCTACCTCTCACCTCCTGGAACTGGAAAAGTAGGTATGGAAATAGATGAAGTTGAATATGAGTTTCATATGTGTACTTATATGTGAGTTTGTATGAATATTAAAAACAAATGTGTGTGAATTTGTGGGGGTTGGGATGCTTTTTATGAGTCACATGCAGTCTAGTTTCAGGTGACCTATGTTGCACCCAGGAAAACAGACCACTAGTAGTAAATGCACATCAAAACTGTAAATTCAAATACCCTAAAATCTAATTTGATTAAATTTGCCTAGAATGTGACAGAAGATATGCTAAAAGCTATCCAGTTTTATGCAGTGAATGCAACCTGTCCATTTGTCTGTTTGTATCTACAGGTGCTGGTCATAAAATTGGAATATCATGGAATATCTCAGAAAATTAGAATATTGTGAAAAGGTTCAATATTGACGACACCTGGTGCCACACTCTAATCACCTAATTAACTCAGAACACCTGCAAAGGCCTTTAAATGGTCTCTCAGTCTAGTTCTGTAGGCTACACAATCATGGGGAAGACTGCTGACTTGACAGTTGTCCAAAAGACGACCTTTGACACCTTGCACAAGGAGGGCAAGACACCAAAGGTCATTGCTAAAGAGGCTGGCTGTTCACAGAGCTCTGTGTCCAAGCACATTAATAGAGAGGCGAAGGGAAGGAAAAGATGTGGCAGAAAAATGTCATGGTCCTGGGGTTGTGGCTCAGTGTTTTGAGTTTCTTTTGGTTAGCTCTGTTTTATTGTAATTTTTGGGTTGGTTCTTTGTATTTCTTATGTTTAGTTTTCCCTGTTATTTCTCTGTAATGCCTGATCCCCTTTGTCACGTCTTCTGTCTTAGGTCTTCATGTGTTTTGTTGGTCACTTCCTGTTTTATTTTGGTAGTCTCGTGCTCCTTGTGTGTTTACTTCCCCCGTGTCATTAGGTTCACTTGTTTCACCTGTTCCCTGTTGTTTCCACTCCCCCTGATTTCCTTGTGTGTATTTAAGCCCTTAGTTTTCTTCTGTTCTTCGTTCGGGTGCTCGTCATTGTTTATGTCCAGGTGGATGTGCCTGCTGTGTGCTTTCAGTTTTGTATTTCAAGTTTCAAGTTTTGAGTGTGAGTTTCAAGTTTTCGGGTTTTTTGAGTTTTTTGTGTTGCTGGCTCCAGACCAGCTTTGTGTCAAGGTGTATATAAAGATTCAGTACAAATTCAGCTCTCACCTTCAACTTTTCAGTTGGCCGACATTTCTAAAAATCCTTTTTTTGTATTGGTCTGAATTAATATTCTAATTTTCTGATATACTGAATTTGGGCTTTTCATTAGTTTTCAGTTATAATCATCAAAATTAAAAGAAACAAACATTTGAAATATATCAGTCTGTGTGTAATGAATGAATATAATATACAAGTTTCACTTTTTGAATGGAATTACTGAAATAAATCAGCCTATTCCTGGTATTCTAATTTTATTACCAGCACCTGTAAATACAATTTTACACAAGATTTGAAGGGGTGTTTATAATATATATTATATTTATATTATATGTTGTGTGGGTGTCAGTGGTGCAGTGGGTAGGTGCTCACCTCGCAACCAGAGGGTTGCTGGTTCGAGTCCCTGTCTGAGCATGTGCTATCATTGTGTCCCTGGGCAAGACACTTGCCTAAAGTGTGAATGTGGTTGGTGTGAATTGGCAGATTGCCCCCAGGGCGCCACCAAGTGTGATTGAGGTGTGAATGAATGGTGCTTGAAATTGTAATGTGTCTTTGGCTGTTTTGAAAAGCGCTATATAAGAGGCATGGAAAGTGGACATAAAAGCAAAGAACTGAACAGTTGTTCCTACCTTGATGGCACTGAGATAAATTTTAGTGGTTTCCAGATAGTGTTTTTTTTACTACCTCTTTCATACAGCACATCGTAAATGAAGATGAATATTTTGAGTTTAGCCTAAGTGTGACTTTGCATGTCACCCAAATACAAAATACTGATTTCATCCATTAAGAATCCACTTTATATGTATGCACTGTGTTGGTGCAGGTACTAAAAAGGCTTTTTTTTTTTCTTTACTAAAGCACCCCATTGTATGTTTATCCTTGTATCTATGTATATGTGTGGTTTGGAGAAGGCAAACTATATTCAAAACTTTTCAAAATGTTTCATCCTGATACCCAGTGGCAGTCAGGGTGCCGTTGCCTAGCATATAGAGGTCTGTGCGTTCCTCTATGGATATGTTTTCTCAGACCATCACTGACCCACTAACAAACGAGACATGCTGAATGATGCTACAGGCAGCATAACATTCCCCACAGCTTCAACAGTTCCTTTCACATCTGTCAGACAGGAGACCAGTGGTGGAGCTGCCAATTCTGGTATTCTATGGCAAATGCCATTTTGGCTCAACAATACTGGGCAGTGAGCCCACGGGTCCTCAGGTCGCCCTCATGAAGTCAGTTTCAGATTGTCAGAGACATTCACACCAGTGAATGCTGGAGGTCATTTTGTAGCTCTGGCAGTGCTCATCCTGTTCCGCCTCGCACAAAGGAGCAGATACCAGCCCTGCTGAAGGGTTAAGGACCTTTTACAGGCCTGTCCAGCTCTCCTAAAGTAACTGCCCGTCTCCTGGAATCTCCTCCACGCTCTTGAGACTGTGCTGGGAGACACAGGAAACCATCTGGCATTGGCACGTATTGATGTGCCATCCTGGAATAGTTGGATTACCTGTGCAACCTCTGTAGGGTCCAGGTATCCCCTCATGCTACCAGTAGTGACACTGACCCCAGCCAAATGCTAAACTAGTGAGAGAGAAGAAAAAAAACAGAAAAGAGTGTGTCCTCCCCCTTTAAAACCATTCCTGTTTTGAGGTTTGTCTCATTGTTGCCCTCTAGTGCACCTGTTGTTAATTTCATTAACACCAAAACAGCTGAAACTGATTAACAACCCCCTCTGCTACTTACTGACCAGATCAACATCTCACAACTTAAACTGATTTGATACTAAACTCTGATTAAAAACTGTTCCTTTATTTATTTTACCAGTGTATCTTTGCGCTAATACCATTAAAGATCATAGAGAACAAAAACACTAATTATATTTGCTTTTTGTGTTGTCACTTTATAAACTTGACTGAAATCTATATGTGTATATTTTCTGTTACTCCTTGTTAGTACAAGATATAAAAGTATATTGATTTCATGTATATTAACTCCAGACAAGGTATGCTACACGTGTGTAGTGCATACTTTAATGCTATGCTTCTGTCATAGTTATGTCATATGTAATGGGTCATAATGCATTCTTCCTGTAAAGCTTTGCCAGCTTTGCCCATGTTTAGCCACCGATCACTTCTAATCCTACTGCCTGAAAAAATGTATTTTTCCTGATGTCCCTATGTGTGTTTTTAACTGTGTCTTTTCGCGCTGTAAATAAAACACAACTGATACCTTTCCTGGAGAGTACATTCCTGTTGTCTGAATGTTGCCATCCAGGTGCAGCAATCCGTCTGTAGCTGTCTGGTAGTGGTAACGGCGTGTAGCAGCCTGCCGTTTAGACAGACACATTGTTGGGTCAAAAAATGTATGAGATAAATCCTCACTTTTCAGGTTGATAAGCTATCTTCCCAGGTTTTTTAGTTCCCATTAGAATCAACACCTGAGGAAAAAATTCACAAAACGGAGCAGAATAGTTGCCGGTTGTTTTACTGAACAATAAAGCACAAAAAAAGGTAAAAGCACTAAAAGATAAAAAGGAGAAAAGCAAAGCTCCCCTGGAGCTCCCACACCAGGAAAACACAAAACAAAACACACTGGGTCAAAAGGACCCCGGACCATGACAGAATCAGCATCATCTACATCTGTTCTCTTAACTGTAAATTTCCCCATTGTGGGACTATTAAAGGTCTTCATTCTTCTTCTTCATTCTTCAAATTTGACTCATTCTGGTGTGAGAATGTTAGCACCTGATTGCATGTCAAAAACAAACAAATGTGGAGGAATTTTCGGGGGGGGGGGTTGGCTGTTTTTCAGTTGTATGCAGTGTAATCTCAGATGGCATATCTTGGCGCCAAGGAAAACAGGCCAGGAGATTAGTAATAAACTGTTAATTCAAGCATCCTAAAATTTAATCTAATAAAATTTGCATGGAGTGTGACAGAAGATATGTTTCAAGCTACCCTATTGTACACAGTGAATGCAGCCTCTTCATTTGTCTTTTAATTTTGCAAAATTGTATTTTTATGCAAGGATATTTATATTGTATCTATATGGAGAGGAAATGGAAAGTGGATGTAAAAGAGAAGAGTTGGACAGTTGTTCTTATGTTGAGGGCACTGAGATACATTTTAATGGTTTTAAGATAGTGGTGGTTGTACATTGTTGGGCCACAGTGAAACAGAGGAGTGTTGTAATTAAGCAGCCATCAAGTTTTAGCTTTTAAAGCTCTTTATTGTTGTATGTTCAGTCGGCCAGTTTAATATGATTTCTTTCCCACCTACATCAGTCATACAGCACATTGTAAAGGAAGATGTTTATATGGTGGTTACCAGAACTGTAGCTTTGCATGTCAGTCTAAATACACTCAATAGTCCTGAATACTCCTCAAAAATCCACTTTAAATGCAAGCAGTGTAGTACTGCAGGTGCAGAAAAAGTTTTGTTTTTTTCTTTACTAAATGACTCATTTTAGTGTGCATGTGAGCGCCCCATTTATGTCTATCCTTGTATCTATGCAGATGTGTGGTTTGGGGAAGGCAAACTTGATTCAGACCTATTCAGACCTGTTCAGAACTCTTCCTTGTATCTGTGCAAATGTGTGGTTTGGAGAAGGGAAAACTCTCGTCAGACCTGTTCTGTCACCCTATTTGTCTTTGCATGTCATGAGGCACATGATGAGACTGTCATTTATTGATGTTTTCATCAGTCTGTGGGAACTTTTCAGCTTTGTAATAAATGTATGGACGCAGCAGTGTTGCAGCTGGGAAGTTCTCCTGGGGAAGTAAGACTAATGGATATACAATTAGCAGACGGCGGCTCTCTCTTTAATTTGTTACAGTGTCCCGTACTCCTGTATGCTAGAAATATTTTTTATACTTAGATATATCACTGTGACTACAAAAGATGTATTATGATGTTTAATG